>CM062224.1:19014947-19082299 GCA_031216235.1 Syzygium jambos
GTGATTAATGTTGCCCGACTCAGCTGGAGCTGCGTTCTGATACTCCTCAGCCAAGAGATCGAAGAAATTATACTCATGGACGTAATTAGGATCCATGTATTCCGCATATGGTTGTGCATAACCAACCTCCACATTGGGTTCCTCAGGGTCATCAGGTTCCTCCTCTGGTTCCGCTTCAGGCTCAGCTTCAGGTTCAACCTCGTCCTCTGCATCCTCCGGTTCCTCTTCCTCTGGTTCCTCCTCGGGTATTGGTTCTAAATCTATGTCCATCGGATCATCCTCAGCTTGCAATGCTTCGGGCTCGGGCTCATACTCAGCCTCCGAAGATCCCTGAGCTGCGGCCGCTGAATGCAAACCCGACTGAGCTAAACTAGTATCCACACTAGTCAACTCTCCGTCTATCGGGGGTACGGCCATCGGGTCCCAATCCCCTACTAGCTCAAAGGGAACGTCAAAACCCATGACTAGCCCGAACTCATCCCCATCAGCATCCCGGAAAAATCAAGCAGTATATCGATGCTCCTCGAAAAGCGGTAAGCCTACTTCTATGAACACTGTGGTCGAGTGTCTAATCCAGGTAAAATTATCTGGCATAGGAAATTCTGCCACATCTAATTCGAAGTGCACTGGTACCCCAAAATGTACTGGTGGCGGTGGCGGAGGATTCATGGGTCCTGTCGGGGTTCTGAAATTGTTTGGTTGAAAACAACCGTGAGACACTTCTCAGGAAGTACACTCTTAAACCCAACCTAGGCTATCACGTACCTCCAGACAATTTCGCAAAACACACAAACATACACGCATGCCACAGAATCACATAGCAAGCAATTTAATACAAATCCAAGCATGCACAATTTCCATGTTATGCACTCTTTCCATTCTCACACTATTCCATCCACATTCCTCGCCAGTGACCCGCGTACACGTACACTCCTCAGGTACACTGCGACCTCTTTCCACAACACTTCCGGGCCCGCATAAACGTACACGCCTCAGGCCATGTTTCTTGCCCGCGTAAACGTACACGCCTCAGGCTCAACATCTGCCACCTACTGCGCAATCCGCGTAGAAGTTCACGCCTCAGACTGGCAGTCTTCCGGTAATACCGGGCATCGTCCCGGGTAAACGTACACGCCTCAGGACGGCACAACTTTCCACAATCATTCATGCCATGCCACACACACCATTCCTTTCTTACTCATGCACACACTCAGCACGCTTTTACCACGATCAATTTGCCCATTACACGCGGCCCGCACGCGCATTATTTAACTCATAATTCATACTCACTAAACATAGGACATGACAATATCAATAATTAATTTAATCTAACTCACGTGAACACCTAACAAGCATATATAATTACTCAATTGCACAACAACATACTCAATTCAATCACTAGTATTTATTTATACATAAATATGCATACAACACGTAAATTCCCATTTTTCTCCAACTAAATGGTGTCGGATTAATTCTGATCTTTCACGGGACTTTCTTGCCTTACTTCCAAGGTTCCAAAAATTCAACTTGCGTCTCGATCGGACCATCAGAGCACAGTGAACAGTAATCCACAGCTTGTGAACAGTGTTTCGCAGCATATGAACAGTAATTCGCAGCCCCATTTTTTTGAATTTTGCAATAAAAATTTTCTGGTTTCAAATCTAAGGCCCGCCAACTGATCCCACTTCTAATTCATGCCATTCCGCACCTACCCTATGCCCGGTTTCGCCTAAAATCACCTGTCGATACCCGAAATCCTAAATTAGGTTTAGGCGCGACTTACCCGCGTTCTAGACTTTCTCGGCTAGAACGAAAAACGGCGGTACTTAATCGGGGACGACGACGACAACGTACGGCTCCCGGGTGGCGGCGATCGGCTTGGACGGCGACGGCGTGACTTGTGCGTGGCCGAGGGCCTGACGGCCAAGAGAGAGAGGGAGGGAAACCGAGAGAGAGAGGGACGGCGGGAGGGGGTGATGGTGGCGTACGGCGACGTGGACGGTGGCTTGAGGGTGGTCCGTTGTGGTGGTGGCGAGCGGCGGTGCCGGCGGTGGGAGAGAGAGAGAGTACACGGTGGAGGGGGAGGGGACTCACGGAGGAGGGGGAAATTTCACGGGGAGAGGAGGAGAAAGAAGGGAGAGGAGAGAGAGAAAGGGGGTCAATGGCTTAAAAATCAATTTTGACTAACTTTTTGGCAATTTACCAAAATGCCCTTCTCTCACACAACTAACCCTTTATTAATCCCCAAAGGTAAAATGGTCCAATTCTCCGTTTCTTGCCCAAATCGAATTTTTCCGAAGGATTTGAGTGCACCAAAAATTCACACGTGTCACGTGCAACGTCGTCCTAATGTTCCGGCGTGACTTCCTAATTTTCCGGTGTCCAATTTGGGCAAAAATTTCATAATTAAATTCTATTAAACGCGACTCGAGCGTTTCTCGAGCTAACGGGCGGCTTGCTGGGGAAATTCGCGAAATCAACTCATGACTGATACTAAATCGAGTCACGTGCAAGTCCATCCGGTGCGTGATGACCTCGATTGTCATTAAAATCGCGAAGATCAATCACTTGATTCGAGGGGTACGATCGTTCGGTATAATTTCAGAATCATTCGTCAAGTCGTTTCGTGGTCCAACGGAATCATCCGCGTTCCACTACTAGGACAATGGCGAACTGACCCCTAACTATCCTTGGATCGGCCAGCAGTGGCTCAAAATATCACTTACGCTATTTAATGGTCGAAATCCATTCACGATCAAATTTCCTTTAGTCGCGCGAATTTAATTCCCCTATTAGCTTTTCCCTAATGGTTAGCATTCTCAGGAATGATCAGTTCCGGGCGAGAAATTTACTACGAGCACACCTCATATAATTCAATTATTTAATAATTTCAATTGACGGAAATTTCGGAATGTCACACTATTCAACTAGTCTAAAAGAGACACAATAAATAAAAGCTGTAATGTAAACACACAATCAAGGACGATAATGAAAAGTAGTAAGGAAAGTGCGAAAGTACCTCAATACAATGTCGGGAAAAAAATATTACATGGCATTGTTGTGATCCCCAAGACATGATTCCTGGTGAGCTTATTTTATTCGTTAAAATTGAATTCTAATTCTAATCCTAATCCTAGTCTCAATTCTAAGGGTAAAGAGAAGGTTCTTGGAGGCTATGGGCTTCGAAAGAGCATTAGATTATATAGCGCAATCAAGTTCCCGTATCTATAAAATCTCTTATTCATATAAGTAAAATGCTCTCACACATTTTACTTGTGTTTTTTATCAACCTATAATGAATTAGTGGCGACTCCAACATAAATTGAATTGCATATCTAATTGATTAAATTAAAAATCTCAAAGTTGCGATTGGTATGGACTTAAGAGAGGCCAAACTAAATATTTACTTAGTAATCCATTAGCTGCTGTTATTGGATCATAGTTTAAGCACTATTTGTATCATTGTCCTAAGACAAAGAGGTGGTCGTGCATTGCACGGGCAAGCGCCCTAAAATTAGTTTTGCGAAATATGTAAAGTTCCAACATTTTTCTAGGATTTGTGGGAAAAAAGGGGAAAGACTACGTGAGGGGCCTGTTGCACACGTGCGAACTTCCTTTCCCTTTTGCCGTCAAAACCGAAAACCGCCATGCATTTGAAATTCCTCTCTCCCTTCTCAGAGATCGACCATGCCCAACCGTGAGCAAATTCGCCCGATGGCCTCCCTTCTCGTCCCACCAATCACCGCTGCCCTTCTCCTCGTCCCCGTGATCCTCTCCACCACCGTCGTCGACGACCTCCGCAACCTGCGGCCACCCCCCGAGTTCAACTCCACCATCGCTGGCAACTGCCTCCGCAACCCTTCCCTCCGGTACTGCAGCGACTCCCGCCATCTGGACGGCCTCAGCGAGATCTTTAAGTTCACCGTCGTCGCGAGCCACCTGTGCAATGAGTCCCGCAATCCCAACTGCATCGAGTCCTTCGACAAGATCGACCTCCGGGGCCGCCCCAAGATCGCGCCGCTCTACCTGTCCTTCGACTTCTTCTGGAAGTACTGCCCCCTAACGATCCGGTCCATCGACTTCTCGAACAACTCGCTGAGGGGCGAGTTCCCGACCAGCGTTCTGGCCTGCGCACAGGTAGAGGCCCTCGATTTCAGCCGCAACGAGCTCTCAGGCGATTTTCCTGTCGAGAGGTTGGTTTCCCTGGTCAACCTGACCGTCCTCAACCTCTCATACAATCACTTCTCGGAGTGTAAATTGTCCGAGAGCCTGGTCTTCAGGCGGTTCAATTCAAGTAATTTTGTTCACTCAGGCCTCATTCCGAACAAACAGAGTTTCGCCTTCAAGGCGATGTTTCTGATGATTGGCTTGCCGATTATGGTGATTTTAATTGTGGGTTTCATCGCTATGCTGTGTTTTAGAAGGCGTGATTTATCATCGGAATCCCGACAACCGAGACATCACTTCACTGCGTCAATGCTTAAGGCGGCGACGAGCGGATTCTCACATGAAAACTTAGAGGGGAAGAGTGACGGTGTAGACATTTACAGAGGAATTCTGACAGATGGTACTCAAGTGAGGGTCGAGATATACTGGAGTGAGATTTCCAATGAAAGCATGAAAAAATTCCTCGAAGAGTGCGAAGTTCTTGTCCAATTGCACCACAAGAACCTGGTGCGAGTATTTGGTTGGTGCGACGATTGGGAATTGAGAGCGGTCGTGACAAAATGGACGGACGGAGGGAGCCTAGAGATGTGGTTAACAGAGAGAGCTCCACCATTGAAGCACAGGTTGAAGGTATTGGTTGGAGTCATGGAAGGCATGTGTTATTTGCATGAATTGTGGCCTCAAGTGGGGTATGATCTCAGGAGTAGCAGTATTATCTTGTCTGAAAATCTCGAGCCGCTGATATCGCGATTCGAATTTGATGGTCAAAACAGCAGCTCGAAGAGTAAGTTCATTTGTGTCTCAACTTGCATTTTTCGTTCGTGTTGTTTAGCAGATTGCAAAACTTGACTCTCATTTGGCCTTTTTCAATCAGACAAACGCAAGTTTGGAGTGCTTTTGTTGGAGATGATCACAGACAGAGGGAAAATGGGAGACCTTGAGGCGGGTGAGGCCGGTTTTATCGAGTACATCCGAGCGAATTTCCCGGCAAATTGCCAGAATTTGTTGGACGAGAGAATCACGATTGCAAGTACTACAATCGAACAAGCTCGGCAGGTCATTGAGATTGGGCTAGCGTGCATCGATCACTCGGCCAACAAACAGCTGAAGATGGATTGGATACGGCATATCCTTCTGAGAATCTACAGAGCATGCCATGTTAATGGATCTCCTAACCAGGGACGATTCAGCGGAGATCGGGACAAGAGACGTGAACATGGTCTGTGAAGACGAACTTGCTAGGAGACCCAGGTTTCGCTAGCCATAGAGAAGTTCGATTGTACTGGTTATTCTGTTTGATGTATATCCTCATGACGTAGACGAAGTACCTACTTTCTAGTTTGGAGTAAACTCGTTAATTTACTTACTTGCTTTTACAATTTCCTCAACTTTACTCGTTAGAATGATGCCTGGCTGAGATGGATATGAATAAATTATCGTTGAACAACACAGCAGTCAAGCCATTGCCACTGTAACCAGCACTATACTTCAAACACAGAACCCCCTTCTAGGCATATTGGCCGTCCAGGTTTCCAGCCAGCCATTCTTCCAAAGAAGTGTTGAGATGCACGTGTGAGTCGTGTTAGTAAAATCATACATAATAGAATTGGTGCTCTATAGAGCAGTTAGTATATCCTAGTTGACCTATAACTTATTGGCTTGAACTTTTAAAGAAAGGTAGGTCCAACTGAGTATGTTGACGGTCTTAGATTTGGACTCCCTCTTGGCGATCTTCCAAGGTAAAGGTATTAGACTTCTGCTGCGTTCTCCCAACAAAAAAAATTCCTTTGTTTTACTCGGAGTTGAAGTTTGGGTGTGCAAGTGCGTATGCAAAATGCATTGTCACAGCTGCTGCATATGCAACATGTGAAGTTGGATTCGAATATGACGGAAAATTGACATGAAATAGCGATATTTACATGCGACATGACGAGTCAAACCCACATGCAAACATGACGAGAAAATAATGACATAATAATATTCGCACCCAACATGGCATGATAAATTTTAGACTCAAATATGACGAGAAAATCACACAACATATCACATGCAACATGGCATGATGTATTAATTATTCAAATATGATGAGGAAAATGACATGGCATTGCAAATTTGGAATTCAAACATAATGAGAAAATGACATAGCATGCAAATATCACATGGAACATGTCATTTCAAATTCACGTCCAAATATGATGAGGAAAACAACATAACAGGGCAATTATCACATATAACATGACATGACAAGTTCGTGATTCAATTAACATAACATGGTGTAATCACACGTAACACGAGATGACATATTCGAATACAAAGTATGATAGGAAAATGACATCGTATGGAAAAAAATGATGATAAAACGACATGGCATGGCACTATGCACATGCAGCATATCGTGACAAATTTGGAATTCAAACGTGACCGGAAAATGACATGACGTGGCAATAATCACATACAACATGATATGACAACTCATGATTCAAATATGATGAGAAATGACATGACATGTCAATGATCATATCCAACATAACATGGCAAGTTCGTGATTGCACCATGATGAGAAAATGCCGTGACATAGCGATTTTACATGAAGTTTGACACGATGAATACCAGCAAAATATAATGGGAAAATAACATGACATGTCAATATTTACTTGCAAAGTGACATGAGAGATTCAAAACTTAAACATGATGATAAAATGACATGGCAAATTTCAAAATTCAAATATAGTGAGAAAAATATATGGCATGACAATAATCACACGCGACATGATACGGTAAGTTCATGATTCAATGAACAAGTAAAATGACATGACATGCCAATGATTACATGCAACATGCTAAGCCAATTCTAGAATTCGAATTTGATGAGAAGTAACATGAAATGACAATGGCCAATGCAAATTGTATTACAAATTCATAATCCAAGTATGACAATATATGACAAGGCAATATTTACATGTAACATGACATGGCTAGTTCCCGATTTAATTCACATGATTAGAAAATGACAAGACATGGTATAATAACACGTAGCATGAGATAGCAAATTCGAATGCAAAATATAATGGGAAAATAACATATTATGGGAATAATCACATGTAGCATGGGATGGCAAATTCTAATGCAAACATGATGAGAAATTGACATAACATGGCAATGTTCACGTGCAACATATCATGACATATTCGGATTTCAACATGATAGGAGAACAACATGACATGGTAATAATTCAATGCAACATGACATGATGATTTCATGACAGAAAAATGACATGATGGTGTGACGTGTGGTGACATAGTAGTAATCACATGTGATATGCCATTGCACATCAATTTCAAAGCATGAGACATGCGGCTAAAACTATCAAGAGGCCTCCTCACCCTCTCGTTTCTTTTCTTAACAAAAGAACCAATTCATACAAAGTATATAATGTTCACAGACCTATTTGAACACTTTGGAAAAGTTAAAAAATTACGTGTGCCTTCATCCCTAAATTTACCGATGCTTTTAAATTACTTTTCCACATAGAAAAATGATCTTCGAGTTTTTGTGTGCTTAAGCTAAGGAAAAATGTTAGACATGACCGATCAACATGACCTGAACGTGGCACAAAGCAAAATACGAAATAAAAAATTAATATGACGTGACATAATGTACTTAAGCCGTCTTATCGATCCTAGTGTTATTGTTAGTTAGTTATATTGCTAGCAAAATCAAAATAGTGATGGGCTTTTGAAAACACAAATTGACAGTGGTACGAACATTATCATGAAACGGTAATTTGAATTGCCGCTTTGATGGAAAAAGCCTAGCCTAACTCGAGTTCAGTACCAGTGATTCATCAAGACCTAATACGGAAAAACATGCACTTTGTCACTGTACTCCTATGATCTTTTTTTATGTAGCCCTTGAACTTAGGATTCGTGACATCAAGTTCCTTGAGTTTGTGCAATTTTTCCGATCAAGTCCGTTAGCCTCTAATTAGGGCGGATTCAAATCAACATGGTTGTGAATGTAAGCCAAAAATATGCTGCGTGAAAATTTAGTTGCACCATAGGCAAACTATTTGCATCAACCATACTGTAGGAACAACAATCCTAGATGCAACTAATAAAATTATCTAATGGCGGTCCATTGCAAAATGACATCGTTTATTAGGAATCAGGCTTTTGGTTAGTTCGTTTATTAGGAATCAGGCTTTTGGTTAGTACCGTTCAACAAGTCAGCTTCAATTTGCTGGAGTTGGCTACAAATGGTGTTGATATGAAAATTTCTAAATGTCCAAGTACTTGATTGCAAAAATATCTAAGTTGAAGGAAGCATAAGTTCAGTGACTAGCCTGCGCTTTAGGTAAACACGATTTTTGTTTTGTGGGATGAGCGAGCACAGGTACTTTTTTCTTTATATTATTAAATAAATAAAGCGGCAGCAAATAGGTTTCTCTTGGTTTTTAGGGAAAAAAGTTAAAACTTTTTAGAAAGACACATCAGCTTTTGAAGAGGTCCCTTATTTAGGGAAGAACATATTAATATTCAATTCTATTTCTTTTTTGAAGCATATCATAATGGATCACAATATTAATGTGCTTCCTCAATGCTAATTAAATCTAAATACTTGCCTATCCTATCAAAACTTTCCATTAATCCACCATTTTCGGGGAAGATTGTCCAAAAAATCCTGAGCATATTGTATGGCGGCCAATTCCGTCATAATCCTTTTAATTGTGCTAATTTAGTCCTAAAACTTTTAATTATTTGCCAACTTAGTCATAAATCTTTTAACGATTTGCCAATTTAACCTTCCAGCAAATTTTGGCCGGAAATCGTTGATGTGGCAGTCTAATTAGTGCCAGCCATCCTACGTGGCACTATTGATGTTGACATGGATAATTTTTACAAAACTTTTCAAAATTTTGAAATTATTTCTTATTTTTTTCATTTTTTTCTTTTCTTTTTCTTTTTTCCCATTTTCCCTCCGCCGACCTCAAGCGAGGGTCATCCTCCCTTGGCCCTCACCGCTCTCAGATGAGGGATGCTCGCACTTGGGCTGGCGAGGGCTGTAGTGTTATTCTCGTTCGAAGATATCATATGTGAGATTACGCAATGTCAATAAAATAATAGCCACTTATCTATCCAACATATCCCGATCGGCTTGCTTTACCAATTATGGCTTTTGCCAAATAGGTGTTAGCGTAGATTTCTCTAATACAGGTAATCTTTAATCTACAATTTCCACAAACCAAACTTTTTCACTTGGTCGATTTTCACTTTTCCATTTTTGTCCCTATCAATTCGCTTCGACTCAGCCTAGCCCGGTTTTGATACTGATTATTGTGCAAACAAGCGATCAAATAATACTAACTAAAATTACAAAATTAAATCGAGTATTAGATTTTATGTGGCTTGGTCAGTTTAATCTACATTAAAAGGGAGAGCAGCACAAGATTCAATCTAGGTTAAGAGATACAAAAAAAGATTACAATCTACTCAAGTTACTCAAAGGTTCTTAGAAATTTCTAGTCCACAGTCTCTCATTTATTCCTATCGAAATAATTTTTCAATCTCATAGAGAAATATATTAAATCAAGATTATGACATTCTCGGATTCACATTTAGATGTAATTCACGAATATGAGCTCGTTGCACAATTTGATTTCACGACCAAGACTCCTTTGCTCACTAATCTACACAAGCAGCCTAAAAGACAAAACCCTAACTGGAGAATATTTATACAAGTAAGGGCATAAATGACAACCATTGTATTTGAGAAATCAATTTCTAGCCAGAAATTGATTTTTTCTATTTCTAGTCCATAGATTAGTTTTGAGCAAAAAAATGTGTTTGATAACAACATGAAATTTTTATTTTTGAAACAAAATTTTATTTGATAACTGCACAAAATTTCTTCCTTTCGGGCGGCCGGCGAGTGGACAGTGGGCGGTAGGCAACGAACAACTGATCCAACAAGAGGCAGCGACAGACGGCAGCGTGGCTAGTGTGGAGGACGGTGGCGGGAGACAGGCGGCGACTGTAGGTGAGCGACGGCAGGAGGAGGGTAGCGACAAGAAGAGGGCAATTGGTGGTGACAGGAGGCAGCAGACGGCGGGGGAAGACGGCCGCCGGCGAGAGGAGGGTGGCAAGAGGCAGCGGCCGGCAGACGGCAGGTGGATGGCGGCGAACGGTGGGTGGGTGATCAGCTAGTAGTAAGGGCGAGCGAGAAGAAGAATTTTTATTTCTCATTTTTGTTTCAGAAATAGAAAAGTATAAAATTTTTACTTCTCATTTCTATTCCAAACCTACTTTTGAATTCAAAATTTGTTCTAGAAATAGAAAAATAAAATTGCATTGTCAAACGAATTTCTATTCCAAATCTATTCCCTAGAACAGAAAAATAGAAAAATAGGGAAACATAATGGATATCATTCATAGTCTAAAAGTCCAAATTTCGGGTTTTCCTAAAAACAGGAAGCCTCATTCGAGTGTTCGCCGAATATGTGTTAGAATTCTCCACACTTCAATTCGAGTCAAGTTTTATATTCGGACTCAAATTCAAGATATAATTTTAAAACAAACATTTGAGAATAAATTAAACTGATTAAGTTTGTTCTAGAAATAGAAAAATAAAATTGCGTTGTCAAACGAATTTCTATTCCAAACCTATTCCCTAGAACAGAAAAATAGAAAAACAGGGAAACATAATGGATATCATTCATAGTCTAAAAGTCCAAATTTCGGATTTTCCTAAAAACAGGAAGCCTCATTCGGGTGTTCGCCGAATATGTGTTAGAATTCTCCACACTTCAATTCGAGTCAAGTTTTATATTCGGACTCAAATTCAAGATATAATTTTAAAACAAACATTTGAGAATAAATTAAACTGATTAAGTTTTTTTTGGTTTGACAAGTTAAGAGGGAATGACAAAGGCAAAATACTAGTGTCCATTATATAATTTAAGAGTAACATTTACTTCCTAAGCTCAAACATTATTTAAGTTGGGTTTTTTTGCATTTAATGACGATTAAAACAATGCGATGGTTGACAAAAGACTAATGATATTTCCACAGCGAAAACAGCTTTTTTCAAACATCATATCATGCTGGACTGTTTTTCTTCGGCAACAAAAGTCAGTTCTTCCATAATTATTCTTCCCAACTTTATTGTGTAAACATGTTTTCTTGGAGGATTATACAAGAAATTGTTATGGCATTGGAAACACCATTTGATTTAAAGAACTATTTTAGAAATTATACATCGTTTTTTTTTTTGCTCTATAAGGGTCAATAAAAGATGTATATTTGACATACAGGTAAATAATTAACAAATTGGTGTTGTTTTCTAACCATGCATGAATCGATGTTTGGCAAAGCTGACTAGGTCATCGGTTTGAACCAAAAGCCTGGACTAAATCATGTCATGAGGCTTGTACGGTGTTTCACGAGCCTTCAATTAGTCGGGTTCATATATTCAATTCTCTAGGTTGTAAAATAGAAAATTAAAAAATCTGACTGGATCGTCCTTTTCAATCTGATTTTTTGTTTTTATTTCCAATTCCATATCGATTGATTTAACTCAATTTGATTGCATACCTCTTATGAATCAAGTTTGATCTCCCTTACAATTTAAACACGAGCATGAACTGAGAAGTATTCATGAAATCTACCCCATCTACCGTTGAACTTCTTAAAAATTAATATACTTAAGTACAAATTAGACATTAGCATTAAGGGAAAGTCCAACTCTATGAAGTTCGTCTAATGATCAAAGAATTTTGTTTGCGCGCTTGGATTAGGTATACATTGTTCGATTTTCCACTCAGACCACTCAGATGATTGCCCATAATTATATAGTTCAGCCACTACTAGGATTTTATTCCCTTTTTCTCTTCACCCTTTATATCCTTCGCTTGAAGAGAGAGAGAGAGAGAGATAACTTCCTCAATGCTATCTCAATGATGCATGCGTCGGACGAGTGATTTCAAGAACGGTGGTTTATTGGATTATGTGTATGGATGGGTGTGTTGAGATGAGTTGGATAAGGAAGGTTTGTGCACAAGCCACTTGCCAAGGATAAAAAACCAGAATAATGGCAATTTACCACCGAGACATAGTATTTGCTCTGCCGGCCAAAGATAGAGAAAATGTTTAATTCACCACCAACAATGTTGGATAAAGAATGAGATGGAAATTTACTCAAATAGAGAAAGTCATCAACTCTGCATGACACTTAAGAACTCTCCTCTAATGATTGAGGAACTAAAACATAGGAAATAACAAACTTTAAAGACATGGAAATTAGAAAGCAAATATAGTTTTAGGAACTAGAACTTTGACTCTTGGAACCTACATCACAATTAACACTCATAAAACTTGGACTTTAAATTCGTTTACCAGCCTTGGCCAGAAAATAACCATCTTGGAAGATCAACAAATATTCAAGGAAATTGTTTAGATAGCCTCCCATCGATATGTCTTTGAAATCGGCAACTAGTTTGGTAATCAATACTTGATCGACAAGAGAAAAATTGACAACTTCTTAATTGATAACTTGGTTGATAGCCTCCACGTCGATAACTTCCTTCTTGACCCATTGAAGCAAACCAAAATTTGCTTTTGCTTGAATGAACATCAATTGTGCTAGATTAGTTGATAGAATCAAGTAGAAATTTAAGGATTGTTCCATAGAATCGAATGCTTCCGCATCACCAAATAATAGGATCCATGTCCTTTTTTCTTTTTCAAAATTTTGTCGATTTTGTTGGAATTTGTGGCAGACCCTCTAATGCTCTCTAGGCCATCTTTGAATGCCTGGCAGTGAAGTTCAAATACTACCAATGGGAAAATTAGAGATAATGACATAAATATTCTCTAAACTTTGACCCAATATGTGATATGATCCATGAAATTTTAATTTGTTTAATGTGGTCTCTGAATTTTATCCAAATATGCAATGTGGTCCTTGAACTTTTAATTTGTGCAACGTGGTCTATGAACTTTTGATATATGTTCAATTTAGTCCCTAGACTATATGGAAATGTTCAATGTTGTCTATGGACTTGAATTTATGGAATGACAACATTGAATATTTTCACAAAGTTTAGGGACTAAATTGAACATATATCAAATATTCAAGGACACATTGAACAATTTAAAAATTCAGGGGCGACATTGTACATTGGACTAAAGTTTATGGACCATATTGAAGAAATTAAAAGTTTATGGACCACATTTTGCCAAAATTTAGGGACCATTTGTGTCATTTTCCTGAAAACAATGTGTTGTAATTAGTACATACAGCTATATACCTATGTTTTGGTGTGGATCTAGCTTATCTTAGTAAGCCTCCATGTGGGTTGAAACTCAAGTTCTCATTCAAAAAGTCTCACGACTGTTTGACTAATGCTCAATCTTATTAAGAAAGTGCACAATGATTACAACATTAATAAATTAGAAAAATCTGATAGACGATTATTAGGTATCAATCCCTCCAAACCCAAAACCTACTTCCTAATAAAATATCATGCAATAACATCAAAATCATATCAATACATATATAGTCATATCATTTAAGTTATTGATTAATTTGATTGTTGGCACGCTGTGAAGCACCACCGTCTCCACCGTAAGGCCCGCCCCAAACCCGAAGAGGACGCCCCACTCCAACCCCTCACCAGTGGTCGCAAGTCCTTCCTCCAACGACTTCCTCCGCATCTCATCAAGGACGAAAAAGACACAAGCGCTCGCCATGTTCCCATACTCTCTAAGCACGTGCCTCCCGGCTCGGAGCCTCTCCTTTCTCAACCCTAGCTTGGCCTCGATTTGGTTTAGTATGGCCTCGATTTGGTTTAGTATGGCCGGGCCACCCGGATGAGGCACCCAAAAGATGGAGTTCCAGTCGCTTATGCCAAGCGATTCAAACGCCTCCTTCAAGCTCTTCTCGATGTTGCTCGCGATCAAATGCGGGACGCTGTCGGATAAGACCAGGGTGAGCCCCACGTCTCGCACTTGGCTCTCGAGGGTGCCCTCGGAGTTTGGCAAAACCGTCTCTGCTGTCCACACGAGTTGGAATATGGGCTGCTCAGCGGGGATCTCCGGGTCGGACCCTATGATGAGTGCGGCTGCGCCGTCCCCAAAAAGGGCCTGGCCCACAAGGTTGGCATGGTTCTCAGCGGACGGGCCTCGGAAGGAAGCGACAGTGATCTCAGCGCAGACAACTAGAACGCGTGCGCCGGCGTTGTTCTCAGCAAGGTCCTTGGCGATACGGAGAACGGTGCCGCCGGCAGAGCAGCCCTGGTGGTAGAGCATGACACGCTTGACAGAGGGGCTGAGGCCAAGAGGCGCATGAGCTGGTAGTCGGCGCCGGGCATGTCAGCGGCGGAGGTGGAGCAGAATACGATGTGGGTGATCTTGGACTTTGGTTGGCCCCACTCCTTGATGGCCTCCGACGCTGCCTCCTCGCCGAGCTTAGGGATGCTGGCGATGCTTATGTCCTGGCGTGCGTTGAGTGAAGGGGCGTCATACGAGCAGATCTCGGGGTTTTTCTTAAGAAGCTCCTCGGTCAAGTGCATGTAACGCTTGTGGATCATTGACTTGTCACCTGGGACGTTCACGAATATTGATTTTACTTGCCTAGAATAGCGTTGTCATGCATGCACTGGAGTTTTTCTTTGTAACTGTGAAGTTAGGATAAAGACATCTACAGTTGGGTTTAACTGTATCTTCACCGAAATGATTCAATTGCCTCCACCTTTCAGGAACTAACTCCATGATATGCAAGTACAAACTCTAACATCTTTCTCTCTATCAATGAAGACAGATGGAGGTCCTGACCTCTGTGAGTGGTGGCCCAACCTCATGTAACCCTGCGTTGGTGGTTGCGCTCATAGGGCTGGAAATATCAAATCTGAGGTCGAAATCTTAGGCAGAGAGAGGGAGGCAATGGCAGGGTGGCGGCGATGGAAGAACTGCGACAGGCGACTCCAAGGGAAGGAGAGAGAAGGATAGACATGGAAATTGAAAAGGCAGGGCAAAGGGAAGAAAGAAAGAGGATCATAAAAGGAAAAAAATGATAAATATGCATGAGCCGTCTAAAGTACATATATATGGGATGATATATAGATATATCAAAGAGCTAATTACAGTTCAGTTACTGCAGTTATATTTGACTGTAGAGAATCCCAATTTGTATAAAAGATATGAATTTTGGGATTAGATGCATGGACTCTTCTCTCTTTTTGGTGGAACCATTTTTTTTTTCTAACATATGAATGAGTTTGGTTTCGGTAATGGGAGAAGCAAGAAAAATCACTAGCATTGAAATGGAAGCCGCAATGTTTTGTAGCTAGGGCAAACTAGAGTGTGGCTCACATATGCGGATGAACTTCTGCTTGAGGGCCGTCATGTGCTCGCTCTTGGTCATGCTGAAGTAGTAGTCGGGGAACTCGTCCTGGTACATGCAGTTCGCAGGGTTCGCCGTCCCAATGGCGAGGATGGTCGCTGGTCCCTTGGCCCGCTGGTTCTCGCGGATCTTTTCGACGGCGCCCATCTATCTCAGACCTGTGTTTGGGACTTTGGAACTTCAATGTAACCCGTGATTTGTGGCGAGGCCGCAAATTGAAGTTCAAATTGAAGCTGAGACCGCAACTAGTATGTCTGAATTTTTGCAGCCCATTTGTCTCGCTTTTTATAAATAAAAGTTGGCAAGCATGCGCTTGGTTTGAGACAACGACGTTCCATATACTATTGTATGCATCAAATAGGTGTGTAATTGAATTGTATAGACCTGTCTTTCTGCTCTGAGGATCTTTAATCACTTTAAGCAGAAGCATCTGATTAATTGGCTTTTAGTGGAACGCTGCCGACAAAGGCCAGCTTGGTCATTTAAAGATATTGAGTTCATAGCTGAGTCAAGAGGGCTTTTTACTTTCAGGAAAAATGATACAAATGATCCCTAAATTTTAACCCAATGTAAAATATAGTCTATGAATTTTTAATTTGATCAATATGATCATGAATTGTAATTCAATGTGCAATGTGGTCCTTCAACTTTCAGTTTGTTCAATATGGTCCCTAGACTTTTTATACATGTTCAGTTTAGCCTATGAATTATGTGAAAATGTTTATTATTGTCTCTTAACTTGAATTAATAGAATGATAACATTGAACATTTTCATCTAGTTCATGAACTAAGTTGAATAATTACCAAAAGTCCAGGGACCACTTTGAGTTTATGGACTATATTAAACAAATTAAAAGTTCAAGAACCACATTACACATTGGGCCAAAGTTCAGAAATTATTTATGTCATTATCCCTTACTTTTATTAGTGACAAGGCCTTATTATTATAACATGAACTAATTACGACAACATTTCCACCAAGAAGTATTACGAGACCGATAATTGTTGAAGAATGGGCCGCGTCTTTGCAACAATATCGGGACACGAGAAAATGAAATTATCATAGAAAATAAAATGAGGAACAATAATAGACAATGAAAATTTACGTGATTCGATCTGAATGTATGACCCTAGTCCACAGAGAGAGCCAATAAATAACCCATTAATCAATCGGAGAAATATAATATTACAATCACTTGGATGTTCAAATATTTCTCACACCTAGATTACGTCCAATACCTGCGGTGTTTTACCACACAATTCTCGCTCTGCCAATGATTGTAAAAGGGCCAAGGCACTCTCCAAGAACAATGATTGCTCTGCTCTCTCTTCTCTAATTTTCGCTAGTGACTTGCTTTTGCATGTAGCCTTGACTCAACTTAGTGTCATCCTCTAATGCTGACCTCTCCCTTTATAGTGATAAAATCGAATAGGTTATCTTGTGTTCCCCTCAGTCAATAAACGCTGAGCAGGTCTCCATCTTGTGGCTCCCTCCATCAATAAATGCCAAGCAGAGCATGAAATTTTGGTGAGATCATTATTAACTATTTTAAAATTTTAAATTACTAGATGAAAGCGCGATTTAATATTTAATTACTCTAACATTATTTCTCGCGCTTAGCCTGGTCCTTTTCCTGGCACTAAGCGTTGACATATTTAATTGGAAAGGCAAATGGGGCTTGAAAAAATTTGAATTTAAGACCTCCAACTATGATACCATGTGAAAATTTTGATGGAGTCACTGTCAACGATTATAAAAACTTAAGCTGTTAGATAAAAGCGTGATTTAATATTTAATTATTCTAACACAGAGTAGAAGGATTAAAAAAGTAAACACGCCCTCTTCTCAATTTCTTCATCTTTCGACGAGCGGGGCACGCATTCATAGCGCATTCACAGCGCAATTTCCAATACCAAACAGATTTCAATCTGCATGGACTTTCTTAAGGGACAAAATGTGGGCTATGTTAGAAGGTTATAAAATGATACAGTAGATCCTCCGTGAGGTGGAGCTCTGCTGACAAAATAAAATTATTTTTACTTGTATCGATCAGTGACGACAACAATTCCCCCAAGAAGCATTGGGAGACCGGTAGATGTTGAAAAACGGATGGGATATTTGCAATTACATTGGGACACGAAAAGATAAAATTATTAGAGAAAATAAAATGAGAAATAATAATGGACACTATAAATTTATATGATTTGATTCGAATGTGTGAACCAAAATTCACGAGGAAGTTAGCAAATAATTTATCAATCAATTGGAAAATTACACAATTACAATCGCTTGGATATTCAATTTTTTTTCACGTCTAGATTGCGTCGGATACGCACGTATTTACCGCACAAATCTCGCAATGCGCTAAAGAGAAAAGAGAGCGAGTCCCTTCCGGACGCGATGATGAAAATGGTAAAAAGGGCCAAAGGACCCTCCAGGAACAATGATTGCTCTGCTGTCTCTTTTTTCTAATTTTGCCTTGTGACATGCTTTTGCGTGTGGCCTTGTCTCCACTTCGTGTCATCCTCCAATAATGACCTCTTCCTTTAATAGCGATAAAATAGAAGAGGTGATCTTATGACCCCCACCCCCATTTCTTGTTTTTATATATACACTTAAAAAGGTATTCATCTTGCCCTGAAGATGAGCAAAAGATCGTATCTTGTATTAAAGACGAGAAAAAGATCAATATCATATTTTGTTTGGAAAAACATATCTTATTAGGAAAAGATGGTATCTTTGACTTGTTCAGCAGCAGGCCTCCATCTCGATAAATGCAAAGCAGGGAGGACGATTCAAAAGACAAACACGTCCCCTTCTTCAATTCTTAATCTTTCGACGAGAGGCACGCATGCAGAGTGCATTCACAGGAGAATTTCCAATACCACACAGATTTCCATAATTTGAATGGACTTTCTTAAGGGACAAAATGTTGGCTATGTTAGAAGGTTATATAATGAAGAGTAGATCCTCTGTGAGGATTAATAAGAGTGGATCTTGGAAATGGAGGGGTTATCGTGCCACCAATGGTGAGCCATGAGCCTTGGCGGGGCCGTGATAAGCGGTGTGCCCACGAATAAAGAAGAGAGAGAGGGTGGTTTGTGTGTCTGTGTTGTGTGGTGATAAGGATGGGCACCGAGAATCCATCCGTGCTGGGGCACCGCCCCAATGAGGTAAATTATCCATTGGTATTTTGCTCCACACAATTTGCTATTGTATCAACCTTTTACATTTTCCTGTAGCGGCACACATTCTTTTAGTGGCTTGTTTTACCACAATAAAATTAAAATTTGTCTTTCTTGAATGTGTTGTTATTGCCAGGCTTGTTGGTATCACTGGTGTTAATGAATTTCCTCTTGTTTCCCATATTATTTTCTTTGTTTTTGCTCATGTTGCTGTTCTCAACAAAATGCACCTTGTTTGCAACTTCCTTCACATAATCAGCCTCACGTTTCTGAGAACCTTCCTCAATTCAAATGTGTTTTATCAAATTGTCGGTTGTATGGGCTGGGGAAGTTTCTTTCAAAAATCATTCCAAGTTGAAGGCGATTTTTAAATAATTATGGCAACTTGAAGAGGCTCAGATACTTCAATCATAAGGTCTTTAAGTTTGGCAACATATATTGAAGTTCTTTCACATGCTTAGAGATAGATTTTCATACATATGATTTGGCAGAGCATTGAGAATCATTCCTCCACACCTCCTTTCATCACCCTCACGCCTTTCCTCGCGTCTTTGATTTCATCAAAATTATTATCCTTTGGATCAAGGATAGCGGACGAGTTGGGATCTAAGATGTAGAAGATACATAATTCAGATAAAAGAAGTATCATATTGTCCTTCCAATAGATGAAATTAGTTCCATCATAAAGATCGATTCACAGTTGGTGCAACCACTGTCTTCATCTCCATGAAGATAATACCTTTGTTTGGAAAATTTGATTTCTAGTGAAGATGGAGCAATAGTTTATAGTTCTTTGATGTTTAGGGCCCGTTTGGTAAATTGTCAAACAGTCAAAATTTTTGTTTTTTTGTTTCCATAATCAGTTTTGGAACAGAAATCCATTTGGTAAACTTTTTGTTCTCGGGCACAAATTTGCAAAAAATTATTTCCAGAATCAGTTCTAAAACAGAATCAAAAAGTAAAAAAAAGTAACTTCTTGATTCTGGGAACAAGAATCAGAATTAGAAAAGAATTTTTTTTTTGCATTCTTCTTTTTTCCTGTTCTTTACTGTTCTTCTTCTTCTTTAGTTCTTCTTGCCTAGCTGGCCACCGGAGACCGACAACATAGGCGAGGGTCGCCAAGCGTTGGACCCTTGCGGCTTGGGCGAGGGTGGCCCTCGCCGGCCTTTTCCAGCCCTCGCCTGAGCCGATGAGGGCCACCCTAGAGGCTCGCGGCCTAGGCGAGGGCGGCCCTCGCCGGCTCTGGCAAGGGCTAGAAAAGGCCGACAAGGGCCACCCTTGCCTAGGCCGCGAGGGTCCAACCCTCGCCCTCGCCAGCCCTGGCCTGTGGCTGATCGTCGGCCATGGCCAAGAAGGAGGAGAAAAGAAAAAGAAAAGAAAAGAAAAAAGAAAGAAAGAAAGAAATATTTAAATATTTAAAAATATTATCAATAAATAGAAATTTTATGCTGTTACCAAATGCATTTATGTTCTTTTTCTATTCCAGGAATGAAAATTTTAGACTGTTATCAAACGCTTTCAAATGCTCAGAATCAGTTTTCGGACACAAAATCATTGTCATGTACACCCTTAATGACTATCATTGTCCTTAAGGTATTATTTGCCCTCATTATTATTGCTGTCGGGTTTAAAACAAATATACCTCTAGGATATACACCAAAGCAATAGAAAAATAAGTTCAGTAATTACTAAATTTTTTTCTTGGAATTTCACCTTGAATATATTATCAAACTTGTGTGTGAAAAAGAAGAAGATAAAGTTACAAAGAAGAAGTTGTTTTGAACAGTTATGATAAACAATGTATGAATTGGTGCTATTTACAGATAACTAATCAACACATCTCTTGGGAATAGCTATCTTATCCCCACTATCACCACTTTTCACGATCAACCATCACCTCTTTTCATGTCCAACAATTACTTCTTTTCATAATAACAAATTATGTCAACAATTGGAGTATAGGATTCATATGGCCTTGGGCTGGAAAGGATAGAACTGAACAGTGTGGCTTGTGGAATTTTCTTGAATCCTCCATTTTCTATGTTTCTTCTGCAACTTTATCGAAGTGTCTCTTTGTGAGCTTATATGCAACGTGACAGTATTAAGAAGTTGGCACAAGAGGAAAAACAAAGTTATCGGTAGGTGCTTCAGGAAATGATTCGACGTGTTCCAATATCAATGAGTAGCCAAGCAAATTTTCATTTTTTGTTGTTTCTTGTGGGGCAAATACCACAAAAAATTCCAAACTATACTCACTGTGACACAAATACCAAAACAAAAATTTGTGTCACCAAAAATCTTAAACTTACCCACTGTGACACAAACACCCCCAACTTTTTTTTGTGTCATGAAAAAACTCAAACTTATACTATGTGATATATATACTCTCTATTTCAGTTCTATCGATGGTATATTTGCAGCATTGGTATAAGTTCAAGGTTTTTTATTACACAAAAAATGTTCGGGGTATTTGTGTCATAATAGGCAAATTTGAGGTTTTTAGTGACAAAAAAAAGTTCGGGATATTTGTATCATAGTTAGTATAGTTTGGGATTTTTTTTTGTATTAACCCTTTCTTGTAAAGATTGTTAGAGGATATGGAGCTTATGAGGCAAAAATAAGCTGAGCGGTCACATCAATCATGGTGCAAAAATCACGTGTTACAACATTATAATCTATGGTTCTATTGGGTGGGAGAATGGCAGCATGGAAGATTGCTAGAAGATATGGACTTACATTGCTTGATAGACTTGTGTTATGACTAGAATTCCCTTTCACATATCAACATAAAGAAGGAAAAAGTTTAGAAAAACAAATAAGCATGTTCGAATGAAAGATGCTAAGATGAAATTCCGAGAATTAGTTTCATATGAACATATAGTACATGTAGTGTTCGAAACTTTCTAATAGTCACCTTCTAGATGAAAAAACTAATAATGAGAATTGATATTGTTAGACATTTGACATGTTGGGAAAATCCCCTATGCTATTTTGACGATGACAAAGACAACCAAAGGTTACTAATGTCACGCCCCGCACCCTACGGCGCGCCACATCCCTGCCGCGGTCGATTACAAGTGCGACGTCCCAGGACACGTCGCCGACCCAAAGTCCAAAACAGAGAACAAGCACACACGGAAGCAACACAACGCCCGGACAATAAAACACATGACCCAGGATAGCGACACAAACAATAATTACAACTTGCATAAGCAACGAAGATATACAATATCCATTACAGCATAAGCACTTAAATAAAAAAGGGTCAACGGCCACTAGCAACGAAAGGGTAAGTGGCTCGGGATCAGACTCCCACTCCATCGGCTCTTCCTCCTCGGGGTCGGAATCCATCTCAAGGTCGGGGGTCTGAAAAGTTGGGTTTAAACAACAGTGAGAATAAATCTCAGCGAGTAGGCCCCCTAAACCTAAACTAGACTAACATGCACCTCCTGACGAGCACTAAACAACCACACAAGTCGAAACATAGATGATTCAGGCCCTCGGGCCCAAATCCGAACCTTACTTGACCCTGCAGGTTAGGCATTTGATAAATAATCGCAATCACGCCACAGAATTCCATCACGGCACATAAACACGTATCACAACGTCACGACGCATGTCATGCATATGCTCATGTTCGCACCCATGCGCATGCCTCATCAATGCATTATCACACACTTGCATACTAGCACTCTTGCCATTTATCCATTTCTCCTCCGACCCGCGTTAAACGCATCAGGTCCGACCCACGTAAAACGCATCAGGTCTATCACTTCGAGATCGATTTCTGGCCCGCGTAAAACGCATCAGGCTCATGACACATAACCCGCGTAACACGCATCAGGTTGGTCATCTTCCGGTAAACCGGGCATCGTCCAGGGTAACACGCCTCAGGACGGGTTCATTACCCCGCATAAAACGCATCAGGGCTTATTGTGATCACACATTCACAGTCACCAATTATTATCTGAACCCCGCGTAAAACGCATCAGGGCATTTTAGGTGATCACAATGCACATGTCATTCGTGCACACTCATATATGCATATGCCGTGCCAATGCTTGAGATGCACACGTATGGCTATAACGTTCACACTTGGGCATTCACGAATTTCATAATGAGCATTCACTTGCACAACACCACGTGTTCAATTCACAACGCAATATGCTCAATTTACACCACACATATTCAATTTAATGAATCAATATGCCCAATCAATCAATTAATTCAAATCAGCCATGGTACAACATCGACACACGAAAATCACGCAATTAAGCCATTAAACTTGCACAAGTCTAAGGTCCACCAAGCCTATCCTTTCTTGGCCACATAAGTACTCAATCCGGGCATCACGTAACCACTACCAAGCCATAAACAATCAGCCACTTAATGGACAAATCAAGCACACACGGCCATTCACAATTAATCCTCAATTTCGCCGAACAAGGCCCAATAAATTCCACTATGGCCAGCCACTAATCAGTCCCCTCTAGGCCTCTAATCCACCTCCAAATCATCACATTAGGCTCCCAAATCCACCACATAAACAGCCACTACGCGGCCCGATTGTTGCGCCCATTACATTCCGCATTTAGACCGCAATTAATCCACCAAATGATCCGACCGAACTTACCTTAATCGATCACCAACCAGATCACCTTAGACCACTAAATCACTTCCAAATCATCACATTGGAGCACAACGGTCACCATGGAAACAGCCACCACTCGGTCCACAAATTTCACCCGCCAAATTCACATTTTACCCAAATCAAGGCGCCTATGCTCAATTCACATAATAGCCCAAATCAAGACCACAATGATCAGCCACTAAGAACAAGCGAAAATCGGATACACAGATTCGGAGCAATTCTGAGCCAGCGCACAGTTCTGGAATCCATTTTTAAATAAATAGTAATTCAACTCCAAAAATTATAAAATTTGGATATGTTGTACAAAACATCTCAATGAACATTTTCCGTGAAGAACTCAAAACCCATTTCTAACCGTAAATACCTCATGTTGACACTCAAAGTCGGACAAAATCCGGTTCGCTCGGACAGCCCCTCAAGCCATCAAAATACAACTCATTCAGTACCCAAATCATTTTGGAAAATCTTGAAATTTTTATATGTTATAGCCACAAATGTCCCCAACAATTTTTGTGAAGGAAGTATTTTGAAAATAGGCCTGAAAAAATTTATAAAAATTCGAACAGACCCGAAGGTCAGGTGAACAGTAAATCGGGCAGTTTTATTTCGGTCCAAAGATGGACTTCCGAATGGCATCAAATGATTTCCAAAAATTCCCAAATTAAAATATGTTATACTTAAAGACGTTGGGAACAACTTTTATGAAGAACACTTCTTCAAATTCGGCCCACACAAGTCACACCAAAAATAACAAAATCTGGCGATGCAACAGTAACAGTACCGGAAATCAACAAATATGCATCACCAAGCAAACCAAGCTCAACAAACCACTAATCCAATTATCCACAGCCTTTAAACCATCCCTAAATCATCACCTTATGCCATTAAAATCACCACAAAATCAGCCATAATCATCCCACCCTAATTAACCCCTAAAATACCCTAATAACCCCTAAAACCCATCTAGAAATGTAAATTAGCCTAATTAGGGTTTAGGGTTGTACTCACTTGGATTCCTAAGCTCCAAACTAAGCTAAACAAGCGGCAAGGGCGGTTGGACAGTGGCGGTCCCGCACCGGAACGGTGGCGGCGAGCGGCGGCTCTCCGGCGAGTGGCCTTACGCGGCCGAGCAAGGAGAGGAAGAGAGAGAGCTCATGGGAGAGGGAGAGAAGAGGGGGTGCCGGCTGACTTGGGGAGAAGGGAAGAAATGAGAAGAGAGAGAGAATAGAGAGTTTATAGGGTGAGTGAGTGAGTGGAGTGGTTGGCCTAACTTTCCTAATACCCAAACTACTCCTAATCAAAGGTTTGAGGTTCAATTAAGCTCACTGGTGGAGGGGCATTTTGGTCCTCAACAATTTGAATTATTGGGGCTGATAAGACCATTATTTAAACCCCAAAATATTATCCAATTAAGCCCAAAATTCGGCATTCCATCTTAGGGGTACAAGGGCACAACGGTAATTTCCCGGTCCCGAGTTAAATTTTCAATTTTCGGCTCTATTGATCCCAAATATGATTGGCCACATAAAAATGGCGTCGTCCTTGCAAAAATAGTCGCGTACGCCCACGAAATTCGACACCAAAGTCCGGACTCAATTCCACGATCGATTTCGCTCAATTTGCAGTTTTAGCATCTCTCACTAACGAGCGGCTGTTTAGGGGTTACGTGTATCGACCTAGGGCTACTCGAGTCGTGACGGTCTCGATCCCCAAGAGAACACGAGGATTTATCGCTAGTCCCAGGGGTCGCGGTCGTCCGGAATAAGTTCGAGATCGTTCGCCGCGCATACTCTTGGTCGTGCGGAATCACCCGCTATCCGATCGAACGTCGTCGGCCAAACCAATCCGTCACTCTCCTTAGACCGGCCCACATCGGTACAAAATATTCCCCCGTTGCTTCTTGGAATCGAACTCGATTCACGGTCGAGTTCTTGGGTCCACGTACCGTTTTCCTAGTTAGCCATTCCCTAATGGTCAGTATCCCGAGAATAATCAGTTCCGAGGGAGACTCACTAAAACGAAATGAGAAATAATCATCTATTTCATTAATCCCGGAAGTAGGCGAATTTCAGGACGTTACAACTCTTCCCCCCTTACAAAAATTTCGTCCTCGAAATTTGTATTATAAACTTATCTCCTCAACAAGTGGGGGTTTGACGTCGTATGGCCTCTTTACTTTTCTCAAACGGCACCTTCTGTCCGTTGGTGCTCCCCTACACTTTGACCACTGGGACTGTCTTATTATGTGGCCCATGATCCTTTCTGTTCTCAAGCTACACTAGCCTCTCCACGTACAATGCTTCGTCGTCCACGTCTGTCTTCTCTTAACGTGGGTCATATTTGGTTCGTACTTCTTCAATATCGACACGTGGGATACATCATATACTTAGGACAGATTGAGCGGCGAGGTAGATCGATAGGTCAGACTTCCAATCTTTTCCAGAATATCAAGCAATCCGACATGCCTCGGCTCAACCTTTCTTTCTTGCCGTATTAGGGCAATCTTTTCATTGAGGAACACTTGGACCAACACTTGATTCCCAATCTCAAGCTCTAAAAGTCGTCGATCTCCGATCGTGTGACCTTTCTGACGACTCTACTTATCTATCCGACTCAAAGTCCATTCGCATTGCTAGGAAGTGCACTGACTTAATCAGTCTATCAACTGCTATTCCGATGGAATCGGGTCTTCTCTGGCTTTACATTAATCTCGTTACAAGATCTATTGGGACATGCTCCCCTTTCCATTCTGGAATTTTCCAACGGTTACATTAGCCCTCCAGGCTTACGGTTTTGTGCCTTCACTTATGGGCACTTCAAACACTTGGCCATCTACTTAGCCATATTTACTTCCACCCCATTTTTCCGGCAGTGTCGCCACAATTCCTAGCACATTTCGTACTACCCGTGTGAACGTCGTAATTACTCTCATGGGTCTCAAATAAGATTTCTTTCTTACTCCCTACGTCGTTGGACACACCTTTGTGCTACTCGGGTGAACCTTATGCTTACTGCGGAAATTTCCATTCCAAATTTTCCTCCTCGAGTTTCGCCTCATCGGGTATAAACAATCATTCTTAGAACTCAAAATTTCTATCCCCGAATACACTGAAGTTCAACTTCCTCTTATCGGCATCCATCTCAACGACTCTTTTGAATCTCTTGGCCCATAAATTGCCATTCCTTGGTTTTGGCCTGGATCTCCAACTTGATCCTCAGTGCAACTAACAAGTTTGACGCTCGGCTCACTTCAAATTTAAAATCTCGAATCCCTAAGCCTGTCCGACAAGGCTCACTCTATAACCATCATACGCGTCATCACTGACTCACGACTTAACACACCTATTACTCGTCTGGCCCTTCCATGGCGACACCGGTCATCGCAATCAATTCTCCGTCGTGCATCAGATAAATCATCTTGTATGGTCTCAACTGGCACGACGCATATGCTACAACTCTACCGTGTTACGTCAACGCACACTCTCAAGTCTTCTTAATGAAGCGTTACTATAGACCTCGAATCCTCCCGGTCCGGTTGAATATTCAATACTGGGGCAATTAATAGCCTATACTTCAGCTCTTGGAACTCCGTTCATGCTTATCATTCCATTCAAACTTGATTTTCTTTCTTAAACAGCCATGTTAACAGCATAGCTATCGACAAGAATTCTTCTACCATACGTCGATGATCGTCAGCAAAATCTAGAATACTACGAGCCTCAGTTATTGGCATCCATCTTTGCCACTTAGCTATCACCTCAACCTTAGTCAGGTCCACAGAAGTTCCATCTCCCGAGATGATGTGTCCAAGGTACGTTAATCAATTAAGCCAGAATTCGCACTTACCAGACTTGTCGTAAAGTGTGTGTTCTCTTAGGATCCGTAGTATCTCTGTCGATTATAGCTCACGCTCCTCAGAGCTCGTCGAATATGCTAAAATAGCATCAACAAACATCACAACGAATCAGTCCAATTTTTTTTTTTAATACCCTATTCTTTAAGTCCACCAAAACAGCAAGGGATATTCCTTAGATCGAGGGCATCACTATAAACTTACAAGGCCCATACCTCTTCCGTTAAACAATCGTAATTATACCCTCTTTCCGTATTCTAAACGGATGATATCCGATCCGTACTTCGATCTCAGAGTACACTGAGGTTCCTTACAATTGATCAAACAGATCGTCGATCCTCGGCAGCGGTCACTTCTTCCCGTCTCCTGGTTCTACTGCTGGTAAATCATATACAACCTCGATGTACTGCCCTTTTTCATCACACACAATACATGAACTCCCCACAAAGGCATACTAGGGCGGATAAAATTTATCCACAAGTCCTTACATCTAGACTTTGAATTCCTTTAATTCCCAACAAGGACAATCAATACCACACTCTCGAAATCAACTCAATTCCGGGGCCAATTCTTTTACAGTTCCCCTTCCCGTTCTAGTGGCAACCCAGAAATTTCTAAGGAAAGACCTCGGAAGGTTACACACCTCGTTAATTCTTCCGACTTTAGTTCCGTCACGATCGGGTCACTACGCCCACTAAGCATCCTTCACAACCTTCATCTAACATCTAATCACCTCAAGCAAAGGTATCCAAGGAATTGAGATTCCTCCTCGACTTTCCTGAAATCCAAACCTAGGACGTCCATCCGAACTAAACTGGATCGTCTCATTGCTGCAATCCATAACGGCTTTCTGCCTTACTAGCCAATCCATTTCGATTCTCAAATCAAGATCATACTTGACCAACACTGTCAAGTTGACACTCTTTCCTCTGTTCCCGATCACTATCTCATAGTTAAGACGCCCCAACGATATCAACACCTTATCATTAAAAATGGGTCGTCACACAAAGCGTGGGTGCTAGCACAACAGGCTTAATCCCAACCAGTCGAACAAATTCTCCAAGTTCCCACGCTTACTGCAAATCTCAAAACGGTTCAGTTAATGGTTCGGCTTTCTGATCTCCTTCTGAACCAGTGGGATGAATCGCCTGTTTCCGCCATCTGCTCCTTCCTGAAGCGGCGGTTATCCATATTCTAAGCATACCACGATCCAGAAGTGGCTACTCTTTCCCACTGATCTCGCTCCATCACTTGAGCTCATTCATACACTTCCCCATCATTCCTGATGTTCAATGAAATCATTGGGCTTCGGAGATCTGGCTTCAGTCCGTCTCGGAATCTCCGAACCTTGTCCTATGGATTCTTAGCCAACCTAACGGACTTCGTTTCAAATCGTTCCATAGTTATCTACCCTCGGCGAAGTAGTATACATTCCACTAATTTCCTTCCTTAGGCATTCTCCGGGAAAACACTTCCCATAAAAATTCTCAATAAACATGGCCCAAGTCCGGGCTGTACTCATTGGGAATATCCTATCCCTGGCGGTCTTCCACCCATTCTTTGCGTTCTTCTGCAGTTAAAACACTGCCAATGTTACTTTCTCAGCCTCGATGTACCCCAATATGTCAAAGGCTTTCTCAACTTCCGCTACTAATCTCGGTGCAGCCTCGGGGTCACCCCTACTATTGAACTTAAGAAAGTTCAACTCGAGAAATTATTCCACCAATTGATGCACTCACCTATTGACCACTATATAAGTTTGGCCTAACTGGCATTATTCCCACTCATAGCAGTAATCACTGCAACCTCAGCAGCCTGGACAATAACGGCGGCCCCTTTCCCGAGCTAGCCTGCTCATACATTCCCTATTTCTTATAGGGTCTGAGTCACAACCTCTAATCTCAGATCTCGGGCCTCATGGCCTATTACACTTGACTGCTCTTGGGTTTCCTTACCCCTTATACTGTCATTCATACTGCCTCACTACTCAGCTACCTGTTATAACTCCCCTAAGGGATCAGAGACCTAAACCAATCTAACCGGTCTGAGGTCCTAGGCAGGTATCACGATAGCAGTCAAGCAATCAGCAAGCGATCTAGCACAAACAACACAAGACCTCGATCAAAGAGGTACACGCACTCACCTCCGGTCCTGCCGCACCTGCATTTCACGGGTCAAATCACATCAAACAACTAAGACATAGACAGTCAGGAGGTACACTTAGCACACAAGGTCGCCCTACTGTCTACCCATGGTCATCGCTCCTTATCACTCCAAGCTTCGACCGACTTGAATCGAGCTAACCTGGCTCTGATACCATTTCAATGGGGGATGTCACGCCCCGCACCCTACAGCGCGCCACATCCCTGCCGCGGTCGATTACAAGTGCGACGCCCAGGACACGTCGCCGACCCAAAGTCCAAAACAGAGAACAAGCACACACAAAAGCAACACAACGCCCGGACAATAAAACACATGACCCAGGATAGCGACACAAACAATAATTACAACTTGCATAAGCAACGAAGATATACAATATTCATTACAGCATAAGCACTTAAATCAAAAAGGGTCAACGGCCACTAGCAACGAAAGGGTAAGTGGCTCGGGATCAGTCTCCCACTCCATCGGCTCTTCCTCCTCGGGGTCGGAATCCATCTCAAGGTCGGGGGTCTAAAAAGTTGGGTTTAAACAACAGTGAGAATAAATCTTAGCGAGTAGGCCCCCTAAACCTAAACTAGGCTAACATGCATCTCCTGACGAGCACTAAACAACCACACAAGTCGAAACATAGATGATTCAGGCCCTCGGGCCTAAATCCGAACCTTACTTGACCCTGCAGGTTAGACATTTGATAAATAATCGCAATCACGCCACAGAATTCCATCACGGCACATAAACGCGTATCACAACGTCACGACGCATGTCATGCATATGCTCGTGTTCGCACTCATGCTCATGCCTCATCAATGCATTATCGCACACTTGCATGCTAGCACTCTTGCCATTTATCCATTTCTCCTCCGACCCGCGTTAAACGCATCAGGTCCGACCCGCGTAAAACGCATCAGGTCTATCACTTCGAGATCGATCTCTGGCCCGCGTAAAACGTATCAGGCTCATGACACATAACCCGCGTAATACGCATCAGGTTGGTCATCTTCCGGTAAGCCGGGATCGTCCCGCGTAACACTCCTCAGGACGGGTTCACTACCCCGCATAAAACGCATCAGGGCTTATTGTGATCACACATTCACAGTCACCAATTATTATCTGAACCCCGCGTAAAACGCATCAGGGCATTTTAGGTGATCACAATGCACATGTCATTCGTGCACACTCATATATGCATATGCCGTGCCAATGCTTGAGATGCACACGTATGGCTATAACGTTCACACTTGGGCATTCACGAATTTCATAATGAGCATTCACTTGCACAACACCACGTGTTCAATTCACAACGCAATATGCTCAATTTACACCACACATATTCAATTTAATGAATCAATATGCCCAATCAATCAATTAATTCAAATCAGCCATGGTACAACATCGACACACGAAAATCACGCAATTAAGCCATTAAACTTGCACAAGTCTAAGGTCCACCAAGCCTATCCTTTCTTGGCCACATAAGTACTCAATTCGGGCATCACGTAACCACTACCAAGCCATAAACAATTAGCCACTTAATGGACAAATCAAGCACACACGGCCATTCACAATTAATCCTCAATTTCGCCGAACAAGGCCCAATAAATTCCACTATGGCCAGCCACTAATCAGTCCCCTCTAGGCCTCTAATCCACCTCCAAATCATCACATTAGGCTCCCAAATCCACCACATAAACAGCCACTACGCGGCCCGATTGTTGCGCCCATTACATTCCGCATTTAGACCGCAATTAATCCACCAAATGATCCGACCGAACCTACCTTAATCGATCACCAACCAGATCACCTTAGACAACTAAATCACTTCCAAATCATCACATTGGAGCACAACGGTCACAATGGAAACAGCCACCACTCGGTCCACAAATTTCACCCGCCAAATTCACATTTTACCCAAATCAAGGTGCCTATGCTCAATTCACATATTAGCCCAAATCAAGACCACAATGATCAGCCACTAAGAACAAGCGAAAACCGGATACACAGATTCGGAGCAATTCTGAGCCAGCGCACAGTTCTGGAATCCATTTTTAAATAAATAGTAATTCAACTCCAAAAATTATAAATTTGGATATGTTGTACAAAACATCTCAATGAACATTTTCCGTGAAGAACTCAAAACCCATTTCTAACCGTAAATACCTCGTTTTGACACTCAAAGTCGGACAAAATCCGGTTCGCTCGGACAGCCCCTCAGGCCATCAAAATACAACTCATTCAGTATCCAAATCATTTTGGAAAACCTTGAAATTTTTATATGCTATAGCCACAAATGTCCCCAACAATTTTTGTGAAGGAAGTATTTTGAAAATAGGCCTGAAAAAATTTATAAAAATTCGAACAGACCCGAAGGTCAGGTGAACAGTAAATCGGGCAGTTTTATTTCGGTCCAAAGATGGACTTCCGAATGGCATCAAATGATTTCCAAAAATTCCCAAATTAAAATATGTTATACTTAAAGATGTTTTTTTTGTAACGAATTATACTTAAAGATGTTGGGAACAACTTTTATGAAGAACACTTCTTCAAATTCGGCCCACACAAGTCACACCAAAAATAACAAAATCTGGCGATGCAACAGTAACAGTACCGGAAATCAACAAATATGCATCACCAAGCAAACCAAGCTCAACAAACCACTAATCCAATTATCCACAGCCTTTAAACCATCCCTAAATCATCACCTTATGCCATTAAAATCACCACAAAATCAGCCATAATCAGCCCACCCTAATTAACCCCTAAAATACCCTAATAACCCCTAAAACCCATCTAGAAATGTAAATTAGCCTAATTAGGGTTTAGGGTTGTACTCACTTGGATTCCTAAGCTCCAAACTAAGCTAAACAAGCGGCAAGGGCGGCTGGGCAGTGGCGGTCCCGCACCGGAACGGTGGCGGCGAGCGGCGGCTCTCCGGCGAGTGGCCTCACGCGGCCGAGCAAGGAGAGGAAGAGAGAGAGCTCACGGGAGAGGGAGAGAGGAGGGGGTGCCGGCTGACTTGGGGAGAAGGGAAGAAATGAGAAGAGAGAGAAAATAGAGAGTTTATAGGGTTAGTGAGTGAGTGGAGTGGTTGGCCTAACTTTCCTAATACCCAAACTACCCCTAATCAAAGGTTTGAGGTTCAATCAAGCTCACTGGTGGAGGGGCATTTTGGTCCTCAACAATTTGAATTATTGGGGCTGATAAGACCATTATTTAAACCCCAAAATATTATCCAATTAAGCCTAAAATTCGGAATTCCATCTTAGGGGTACAAGGGCAAAACGGTAATTTCCCGGTCCCGGGTCAAATTTCCAATTTTCGGCTCTATTGATCCCAAATATGATTGGCCACATAAAAATGACGTCGTCCTTGCAAAAATAGTCGCGTACGCCCACGAAATTCGACACCAAAGTCCGGACTCAATTCCACGATCGATTTCGCTCAATTTGCAGTTTTAACATCTCTCACTAACGGGCGGCTGTTTAGGGGTTACGCGTATCGACCTAGGGCTACTCGAGTCGTGACGGTCTCGATCCCCAAGAGAACACGAGGATTTATCGCTAGTCCTAGGGGTTGCGGTCGTCCGGATTAAGTTCGAGATCGTTCGCCGCGCATACTCTCGGTCGTGCGGAATCACCCGCTATCCGATCGAACGTCGTCGGCCAAACCAATCCGTCACTCTCCTTAGACCGGCCCACATCGGTACAAAATATTCCCTCGTCGCTTCTCGGAATCGAACTCGATTCACGGTCGAGTTCTTGGGTCCACGTACCGTTTCCTAGTTAGCCATTCCCTAATGGTCAGTATTCCGAAAATGATCAGTTCCGGGCGAGACTCACTAAAACGAAATGAGAAATAATCATCTATTTCATTAATCCCGGAGTAGTAGGCGAATTTCAGGACGTTACAACTAATGTGTGTATTAGTTGAGTCAATATCAGGTGATATATATATATATATATATATATATATATATATGCAAGCCACAATGTAGATGGTGTCATGATCAGTATTAGATGTGATTTTGATATGTTGACTGCTCTGTCACAATTGGGAATGCTCTACCAGTATGGAATGATCACTGCCGATATCTAAGGTGCACAAGCTATTGGCAATGAAGATGTCTACAAGCTGGAAGGATCTTTACAAAGGTGAATAAGCTAGAAAGATCTTAATTGAGGGTGAACAAGCAGTGAAGAACGAGGATGTTCTGTAACATTTTGAATTTTCGATCCTTTTCCCAGGATTTAAGAAATGAATTTGATCAATGCACTATAGTGAGATCTCATCCGGGACCCGCACATTCTCAGGATGCTAACCTTAGGGGTAGGGCTATTACGGGATTGAGTTCGCACGACCAAAGAACTCGACCTGAGTTCGATCTTCGATCATATGGATTGACGAGGGAATGTTTTGAGCCAACCGAGACCGGTCTACTTGATTGATCGTGTCCAAAGGGAACTAGCGACAGACCCTCGCAATTATATGACAATCGAGGTCGTCCTGGGAAGAGTAAACTTAAACGTGATTTGACTTAGTGTCGGTCACGGGTCGAGAGCACGTAATTCCAGAGAGCCACCTGTTAGCTAGAGATAAGCTAAAGTCGCGATTGTTCAATTTTAGTCATTTTTTGGAATTCGGGCCCAGGAATCGAGAATTTTGAAAGTGACAATTTTGAGCGGCCGATGACGTTTTAGGCTTGGCCAACCTTAGGGCCACCCATTTCTGCAAAAAAATGGATTTCGGTTCGGGACCGGAAAAATTACGATTTTTGCCCCTCGGGAACCCGACGTTGATTTTGAGCCCGTATGAGATTATTTTTCGAGGCCGATGACATTTTGGGGTGGCCATGCACATTTAGAGTCGTTACGGTCAAAAATTGGAATTTTGGCTCGGAAGTGAAAAATAATATTATTTTATTCCCAGGACTTTGCAGTCGATTTTCGAGGGCTTAAGAAGCTATTTTCATGATTCCGACGCCATATTATGTTGGCCACACATATTTAGAGTTGAATTGGACAAAAATTGGAATTTCGCCCCGGGACCGAAAAAATGACCATTTTGCCCCTGGGCCAGTTTCAGTTCTGAATTTTTGGAAAAATATTTGGGATAATTAAAATGTATGTCAGCTGCATTATTGGACCTAAAGACACTTTTACCCCTCAATTATTTGGATAAGATCAACCAAGACCGTTGGATTAATGGCGTTTTAGTCAAATCTCTCGGATCGACGACACGTGTCCCCCACCAGCCCATTTTTTTTACCAATATTGACTCTCTCTCTCTCCCCTTCACCTCCTCATTCGGCCACTCCCCCAACCAGAACTCCCCTTCCTCTCTCTCTCTCCACAATTTCTCTTCTTTGCCGATTCTCCCTTCGCTGATCGTGAGCTCGCCATCGCCGGAGCTGCTGGGCCGGCTGTTCCAGCCCCTTGTCCAGCCCGTTTGTCCGCCTTTTCAAAGTGAGTGACTTCCCCAATCGACACCTAGGACCTCGGGTATTGCTAGGCTCGTTTAGGGTTCGGTTTAGGTGATTTTCGTGGCTGTTTTGGACTGAAATAGTGGCTAGTTGTTCGGGTGGTTGTGGACTGATTTGGAGACTGAAAATAGGAGGTTTGGGAGGTTCGGATAGGGCCGTGATGATCGTTCGGTTTGAATTCGTGTGATTTGGTGTAATTTTCGGATTTGTGACTACTGTACCCGTCCGGTTTGCTATTTTTGTGGAGAATTTTGGGGGCAGAATTTGAAGAAGTGTTCTTATGAAAGTTTTTCCCAATATCTTGAAGTATAACATATTTTAATTTGGGAATTTTTAGACATCATTTGATGCCATTCGGAAGTCCATCTTTGGACCGAAATAAAACTGCCCGATTTACTGTTCACCCGACCTTCGGGTCTGTTCGAATTTTTATAAATTTTTCCAGGCCTATTTTCAAAATACTTCCTTCACAAAAATTGTTGGGGACATTTGTGGCTATAACATATAAAAATTTCAAGATTTTCCAAAATGATTTGGGTACCGAATGAGTTGTATTTTGATTGCCTGAGGAGCTGTCTGAGCGAACCGGATTTCGTCTGACTTTGAGTTTTAAAACGAGGTGTTTACGGTTAGAACTGGGTTTCGAGTTCTTCATGGAAAATGTTCATCAAGATGTTTTGTACAACATATCCAAATTTCAGAATTTTTGGAATTGATTTGCTATTTATTTCAAACGGATTTCGGCCACTGTGTAAACTGCCCAGATTTACCCTGATGCTATGAATTGAATTGTGTACGTGGTTGTGTGATTTGTGATTGGGGGCTGATTTGGATTGTGCTTGGGCCGAATGTGATGTGGTGCTACGCCGTGTGTATGTGGCCGTGAGGTGTAGGGGCGTGGTCGTGTGAATATGCATTGAATTCGCGTGCCAAGAATGTGATTGGGTGGCGTGTTTGTGTGACGAGAATGTGAAATTGTGAAATATGTGTGTGAGGTGTGTATGTTTGGCCGTGCGTTTGTTGGCCGTGAATAAGTGTGGTTTGAGTGGAACGAGGATACGGAAATGTAGGATTGGTTGGAAAGGATCCGTCCTGAGGCGTGTACATTTACGCGGGACGATGTCATCCCTGATGAGGTGATGATGCCCGGTCCGACGGGGTGACGATGTCTGACGTGGTCAGAAGACTGTTGGCCTGATGCGTTTTACGCGAGCGCGGTAGAAGGAAAGTGTGTGTAGGATTCCGTCCTGAGGCGTGTTCGTTTACGTGGGACGATGCTGTCTCTGACGAGGTGACGATGCTCGGCCCGACGGGGTGTCGATGCCTAACGAGGTCAGAAGACCGTTGGCCTGATGCGTTTTACGCGGGCGCGGTAGAAGGAAAGTGTGTGTAAGATTCCGTCCCGAGGCGTGTTCGTTTACGCGGGACAATGCCGTCCCTAACGAGGTGACGATGCCCGGCCCGACGGGGTGTCGATGCCTAACGAGGTCAGAAGACCGTTGGCCTGATGCGTTTTACGCGGGCGCGGTAGTGGTGGAAGAGTTGAGAATGAGCGGGAATTGGCTTGAGGTGCGAGGTTTGAGAAAGTGACGCATGGTGTGAGTAGTGTGCGAGTGTATTTGTATCGCGTGATGCGATGCTTAATTATGGGGTAAAAACTGCTATGCACGGTATGGGATATGCCCAAGTGGGTTTTATCTTATAATTGAGGCACGTGCGCGTCTTTGAATCATTGTTGTGATATGTTGGCTGTATTATTGTCTAACGTGTATGGACGTGTATGATGGATTCCAGGTAGGGTTGTGTGTGGTTGTTAGTTTGATTGATTGTCGTGTGTTATGCGTGTTTTCGTCTGGCGTTACGTGAGTGCCTACGTGGGGTTTGGAGTTGTACACTTATTGAGATTCGTCTCATAGTTGTATAATCCACAATTTCAGACCCCCAGCTGTAAACCCGGGAAGTGCGCCTTTTCTTTTTGGAAGTTCGGGGAAATGCTTTTTGGTGCCTGGTGAACTGCAGGCGAGTGTCCGGAGGCTGAAGCCCGAAGAATCAGGAGCAGAACGGAAGGCGATCCTTAGGTTTTCCCTAGGGTGTTTTAGGGGTTGTGTAAATCGGGTTGACCTATAGGGAAGTTAAGTTAACCAGACCCTGATCTTTTGTTATGACGGTGATTTTGGATGCTAGTTTGCTGCATATGTTTGTAATATAATGTTAGTTTTTATGGTGCAGTAATATTGTATGAAATGCTGTTATTGTTGTTTGTCTGTTATGTTGTTCTACCTCGTTGTCGTCATCTTTTTGTCCGAGGTTTTGTTTTATATATTTCGCTTCCGCATGTGGCTTTGATGTTTGGGTTGGGTCGGCGACGTTCCTGGGACGTCGCATCATTTCGACCGAAGCGGAATGTCGCGAGCTCGATGGGGTTCGGGGCGTGACATGTTCGTGATGGCTTGGAAAGACCAATATAAGGTGAATAGTTGGATGGACATTGGTGATGGTGAACAAGTCTAGAACGGTAATGTTTGTTGAAGCTTGGAAGGACCGCACTTGCGAAGGTGAACAGCTTGGTAGAGTCACAATTGTCAATATGCTTGGAAGGACCAAAAGATAGAAGAGCAACAAATCATGATCGGAATAGAAGATTGTTGGTTAGATCAGTTCTTTTCAGATGAGGTGGAGAAACAGTGACAAGGCCGATGATCTAGTGAGTTTAGTAAAGACGAGGAATTAGCAGTGGTATTGATGTCCTTGAAGGTCTCTGACTTGATCAATCAGTGAAGACGAGGAATCAGTGGGCATGTTGATATCCTTGGAAGTCTTTGGAAGATAATGAAGGCAAGAGAATCATGGGATGATTGATTAGAAGTCATTCCACATGAGTTTGTCAGTGGATAGCATCAACAGACTGCAGATGATATGCACTCCTGATTATGGGTAAGGGATCATGCTAATATTAAGTCTTCGAAGGTGCTGGTCATCTACTCATTTGATTGAAACGTTGATCAAGATGAATATAGCCATTACAAAGGCTTGGAATTCGCATCAGGAGCACTAAAGATGTACCATAGTGGTTATGGCAATTCTAACAACAGACAGACATTGACAGGAGTAGTCTTACTGGTTTGGGAAACTGCCACTGTCGGAGAGAGCCATTCTGATGCAGGTGAGCGAAAGAAAGCCATTCTGATCTTGGAAACAGTAGAACCAACGGCTAATTCATGGAGATGAGTTGCAAACGGTTTTTAAAAGTTGGATGGCTAAAAATTCAGTCCAAGAAAAGTGAGGTTGGGTGGAAATGAACAAACCGAATCTATAGCTTTTGAGTGTTCTTCTTTGTTCAGTTTTTGTCGATAGCAGCTGTGTTGCTGATTATATCTCTCTAAGGTTCTACTAAGTTGTAATCATGGTAGAGTCAAGTGTACAAGTGTAACAGCAGTGGTTGCGTCCCTATAGTGTGATATATCGTGTGAAAGGAACAACACTTGCCAGTTATAAATTGCAATGCTGATTACTAGTGGATTTTAGTCTTGTTGTGGCTATTAGTCTTGAAAGTGGACGTAGGCTAGGGGATAAAATCGAACCACAATAAATCTCAAAGTGTTATCTTCTCTCATTATTATCAGCATTACATGTTCGTTATTATCTATATATGTTCATCAACATAGCACCTGATTACATTAATCTGTTCATCAACAGCACTCCTAATTACGTTAAACTATTTCTGCTGCTAGTAAAGTTTAATTTATTATATTCCGCAAAAGTTTTTCATAGTTTCTCATTTAACATATTCATCCCCCATGTTGTATTGTTAGTCCCAACATGACGCAACGCGGTTCTAACTCAAACAATATTGATTGTATTGTGACACCCAAGAATCCTTGTTTAGATAATCTACAAATGTGCATCATCATATATACACAGCATTTGTAAATATCAGCTTATTTAACTCTTGGTGGTGACTTCTCTCGTTGAGACGACTCGTTGTTAGTTTTAACGAAGCACTTGAATCCCAAAGGATCTTGCCTACTTGCCATTATTTGAAGAATACGATGTACAATACACTAAACGTTATATCTTGAGGCATCATATTGCATGACATATTCCTCAATGACGCAGCGTTCAGCGAATAATTCAATCAAAACCTTGCTTAGAGAAAAATCTCGAAATTCAATATTGATGATAATAATGTTCTCCTTCAAAACAAACCATAAACATCCTTTTATAGGGGTTAAACCTAATTACAATAGGAAACTTAATCATAATAGAAAAGTTACCTAATCTGAATTGGAAACCTAATCATAATAGGAAATCTAATCATAATAGGAAAGTTAATAAGTATCAAATAGCAAAATTACAAAAACGACCCTTAAAATTAACTCATAAAAAAATATTAAAATAATAGAAAAAAACCATCTAATCGTATCACTGTTTCGCTTTCCGTTTGGACTTCTATTTATCCAATCGGTCCAGAAACACACCACTAATAAATTCTGCATCATTCTCTTCCACTTGAAAAGAACTCGTCCTCGAGTTAAAATCTGGATCTGGATATAACGACTCTGTGGACTCATGAAACGGTGACAAATCAGCAACATTAAAAGTGTTAGATATGCCCATGCTATGTGGAAAGTCTATAACATAAGCATTATCGTTGATCGTCTTGCTGACAGCGTAAGGTCCATACTTCTTTGGCTGTAATTTACTGGAAGATCTACCTAGTAATCGCTCTTTACGAAGAAAAACCATGACTTGATCACCTACCACAAACACCTGCTTTCGCTTGTGCTTATATGCTCCAGCTTTATACTTCTAATTAGCTTCCTCTAGCTTTTGTTTGACTTCATGATGCATTTCCATAATCTGTTTAGCCATATGATCTGCTGCTACACTTTTATCCGCTTACTTAGACAACTGTACCAAATCCAAAGTATATTGAGGCATCTTTGTATAAACAACATAAAAAGGCGACCTGCCAATAGAACTATGAACTGCATTATTATAAACAAACTCTGCTTATGCATCCCATTGCTTTGGTTTATCTCCACAAATGCTTCGAATCAAGTTTCCTAGAGTTCTACTAACCACCTCTGTCTGCCCATCAGTTTGCGGGTGAGCTGTGCTACTAAAATTCAAAGATGAATCAAAGAACTTCCACAAAGTCCGCCAAAAATGTCCTAGAAATTTGTTATCCCTATTTGAGGTAATAGACTTGGGAACACCATGCAAACGAACCACTTCCTTAAAGAATAATCTTGCTACACTTACTGCATCAGAAGTTTTCCTACAAGGAATGAAGTGCGTCATCTTAGAAAATCTATCAACCATAACGAAAATAGAATCCACGCCTCTTTGTGTCCGTGGTAAACCAAGCACAAAATCTATGGACAGATCTTCCCATATATTGTCAGCAACAAGTAAAGGCATATCCAGACCTGTATTCTTATATTGACCCTTAGCAGTATGGCAAACATAACACTTTTGTACGTACCTACTAACATCTCTACGCAACTATGGCTAGTAAAATCGCTCCTGAACTGCAGTATTAGTTTTATCACGACCTAGATGTGCAGCTAATCCACCATCATGTAAATCGCGAATTACCTTCTCTCATAATGATGTCCAAGGAAGGCAAAGCTGATTGCCACGCATCATATAACCATCCTGCACATAAAATTCTTGTACAGGTTGACCAGCAACACATGACTCCCAAATTTTTCCAAAGTCATCATCATCTGTATAATAGTCTTTCAGCTGCTTGAACCCTAGAATTCCCTGGCTCAATGTAATCAACAAGCCAGCTCTCCTATTCAATGCATCTGCTACAACATTATGCACACCTGACTTATGTTGTAATCTAAAAGGAAATTTTTGCAAAAATTGACACCATCGCGCATGCATATCTTTGTTAATCCTCTTCTGACTATTCAAATACTTCAAAGTTTCGTGATCAGAATAAAGGACGAATTCTTTCCCAATCAGATAATGCTCCCGGGTCTTCAAAGCCCTTATGACATAATAGAATTCTATCATAAGTGCTCCACTTCTGCCTTGCATCACTGATAAATTATTCCGCTCCGCCAATCTCATAAATTCGGTCGTATACTCATGCACAGTCTGATTGCCCTGCTGGCAACGTTGGTACTGCTGGAATATAATCTGCTCATAGTCGGGTGGAAGGAATTCTTGCTTCAGCAGCCTCCTCATCCTAGTCCAAGTTCAAACTCTCTCTTTCCCTTCTCGTTTCCTCCTATTCTGTAATCTCTCCCACCATGTAGACGCACCTCCCTTTAATCTACAGGCTACTAATTGCACCCTTTTCTCACCAGGGGTCTCCATATAATCTAAAAATCTATCTATATCAGCAAGCCAATCCAGAAATTTTTCTATACCCAAATTACAATTAAAATAAGGGATATCGACTTTCAATTTAAAGTCGTTACCTTCACGATCGTCATAGCATTGGCGTCCATCTCTCCTATCATGCCTTCTCTGAAGTCCTCCCTGACAATTTCTGCCACCATAATCAGCACGTTCCTCATCAAAATTTTCAGTTTCTTCTTCTTCCGAACTCTCTGAAAACAGAGGATTATTCTACTTGCGGACAGGAACGTGCCTATCAACAGGATCACTGCAAGCAAGATCTGTACCCGGCCTTCTGTCGTTCTGCCGATTCCAGTTCACATCAACGCCGAGACCTTCGAATTGTTCTGTTAACTCATCAAATCATTCTTCGAAACAAGGAAGACTTTGATCGAATCGTTGATCCAAGCGTTCCATTAAACGCTACTCCAAACGTTGTAGCGTGTCGTCCCCAAGGGTTGGGGCTCTAGTCTCCTAAGCATCATCACGAAGACCACCGCCAGTCACCATAGGCTCTGATACCACCTGACGCAGCGTTCAACGAATCATTTAAGCAAAACCTTGCTTAGAGAAAAATCTCGAAATTCAATATTGATGATAATAATGTTCTCCTTCGAAACAAATCCTAAACACCCTTTTATAGGGGTTAAACCTAATCATAATAGGAAAGTTAATAAGCATCAAATAGCAAAATTACAAAAACCACCCTTAAAATTAACTCATAAAAAATACTAAAATAATAGAAAAAACCATTTAATCATATCACCATTTCGCTTTCCGTTTGGACTTCTGTTTATCTAATCGGTCCAGAAACGCACAACTAATAAATTCCGCATCACTCAACGCCTGCAATCCTCATAGTAAATTAGTCACGTTAGACATAATAATCTTCTACTGCGATAAGGGGAAAAGAATGTCGATGTGCACATCCCCTCCGAAGTCCAAAATCAATTTTCCTTCGGGCGTCAAAACTGGAAAATCTGGTTCAGACTAAGTATAGAACTATGCTTTCAAATTGGACAAATAATTAACAATGTTAAAGAGCTGGGGACATCCAATTCCGCCATTAAATTGATGGAAAGAAACACTAGTTTCAACTATATGAAATCCCCAGTTGTAATACAAAGAAGTCAAGTTTAGCAATTATACCTCACATCTGAATATTCTGCAAAGGAAAACCTCTCCCTCCCTCTCGCTATGGTTTACCATGTTCACTAGGGGATTTGAGCAGCGTTACAGAATTTACGTGGAAAGGATAACTGATGTACCAAGCAAGCAAATCAGAAAAGCATCATAGCAAACTAAAACTCAAACTGGCAAGAGAAATCTTAAACCGGTATTATTGTTGTAGACAACCTTGTGTAAAAAATTTCAATACTTTATAGCACCAGGTTCAGCTGGGCCACCAGCAGCTAAAGAGAGATTCACTATCTGAACCAGTTTAAATTTCTTAGATCAAATTTGGTAGGCTGGTTGGACGTAACAGATGATAAGAAGAGGAGGGAAAGGGAGGGGGTGCAGGCTATGCAATTTATACTCCTGCGTGTTTGCCTCGTTTTCACCCAATTAAAGGCAATACACAACTTTCCCCTCAAATGCAACGTGCAGCCATCCAAGGCTAGAATTCTCGAGTAATATGGCTCTAATGTTCACTTAAGGTATACTCACTCTATGGTCGTAGATGAAAAATTTATCGCAAAATTACGTCATATTGTCTTTTATTTGATAAAGAAAATAATAATCTGGTTTTATAGATGGTTATCATCAACTATAAAGCTTAATGTTCACTGAATTCAAAAACTTAATCAGAAATCGATGGTTCATTGCAGACTACTACAAAGAACAATCAAGATCCCAATCTTTTGATGCATCTCACTACAAGCAAGTGTAAGAATTTCCTAATATTAGCTTCATTAATTGAAATTAACGGAATTAGTTTGGTCTAATAAAGGTAAGATATATGGATTCTTAATCAGTCTAATATGGGGCTAGCTGGTGTGGGCCGAGTACGGCCCGGCCCGTAATGAGAGGGCCCGTGGTCGAAGACTCTATAAATAGTGCTCAAGTCCCTCCCCTAACTTGATGATGCACAATTTGACTCACATACGGATCTAAAGAGAACTTTCTTCTCGTGAGTGGCAATCTCATTAGGCCAGTGTTTTAACGAAGGGCATAGGGGAGAAGATCTTGAGTTTGTATTCGGTAACCGTCGCAAATTCTGCGTCAAGTTCGATGGATTCCAAATCAGGTACGCCAATCGACAATTTCTCCATTATCATATTTCGGTTTCTGATTATGGTGATCCTGGGCGTGCCATTTTCATGGCCAACATGTGGTATCAGAGCCTGCCGTAGATTAGAACTGAAACATGCGGATTATGACCGTTTTTGTTTTGTCCGAGAGGTTTTTTCCCAGTTTCGAAATTTTTTGTCGGATTAAAGTTAAATTTTATCACATATTTGGAATCTACTTGTCGAGACGAGAAGAATGGTGGGCGGCACGTCGCCGGAGGAGGCCGGACGCGCCGTCACGTGCCTTCACGCGCCTTAGGAGCAGCGGCGTGTGACGACCATGCGCGGCCGCGCCAAACCGGCGCGTCTTTCCGCCGGTAACCGCAGGCTGACGTCAGCATGACATCAGTGAAGCGTGGATCCGGTTGACCCGAATCCTATTCCGACCCGGTCGTTAATCCGACTCGGATCCTAACCTGACCCGGATACTAACCCGACCCGACCAGTCAACCGGTTGGACTAGTTCGTTGACCATTGACCGGTTGGATCGGTCAACCGGTCGGACCAGCTGTTCAGACCGGTTTGACCAGCTGAACATGCGTGCACACACTGCGCTTCCGGCGGCGCGTGAGGGCGCGTTCGACGTCCGTTTTGGACGTTCTTGGTACCGACGCGCTCGTATCGAGATGCTCTACATTGTGGTGTATTTATTTTATATGTTTGAAACTTTTACATATGTGAAAATACATATAGAACCCTATATACGCGTATTTTTAGGGTATTTTGCGTATTTTCTTGTATTTCTCTATGGTTTCGAAAATATATATGGTAGCTTACATGTATATCACCACATAAGGATTGTGTAGAGTGTAATTTATTGTTTATCAATGAATGAAATAATATAATTAGCATGACATGTAATTTTAGAGACATACACCCCTGTCTTTACGTCTAACATTACATGTATATAGTGAATGTGATACATAAAGCTTATATCCCTGGTATGAGAGATTTTCAAGGATTCAGTTGGGTAGTGACCGCCAAAGTGGCACACTTGACTAGGTTTGAGAAATATCGATCTTATATTATGGTGGGATATTTCCTGTTCTATTGCGTGATTATACTCCCAAAGGAAGTGATCTCGTACTGGTTCATGGAGGGGTACATGTATAGCATGTGCTTGAGAAATGACTAATTTTAGTGGTTCATATACCCAAAGGTGATGATTTCACGAGAGATTAGAATATGTTTTCATGGCCGCTGTCATGTGAAGAGTGTACAACTGCATGTCATATTTTCTGCCCAAAGGTGATTATGTGATGATATATGTAACTCTCTAGATAAGTACTCACATGATGCTGATTGTATTGTTTGTTTGTTTTCCAGTCACCTTTTCCGTAAACGGCAATTCCATTTCCATTGAGGTCCTTACTGGGTTAAACTTTAAGAAATGGAAAGAGGATTTTCTATTTGGAATGGAGCTGGCGGATGTTCATATTGCTCTCACAAAGGATAAGCCGGCAGATATCATGGTCACCAGTACTAAAGCTGAGAAAACGGACTATGTTGCCTGGGAAAAGAGCAATCGGATTTGCTTATTGACAATGAAGAAATCCATTCAAAAACACTTAAAAAGTGATTTGCCAGCTGACTGTACTGCTAAGGAAATGATGGCAGCCTTAGAGGCTAGAAACCGCATTTCATCTAATGCTGAGGTTGGTACACTTCTTCAAAACCTCTTCAATATGAAGTATGATGGTACTGATGAGGTTAGAGATTATGTCCTTAGGATGGTAGACCTAAAGACAAAGCTTCAAGCTCTTAATGTTTCCATTCCTGATGCTTGCATTGTGCATCAAGCCCTAAACACCCTTCCACTTGATTTTGGGATTATAAAGACAAATTACAATTCCCAAGATGAGACTTGGTCAGTTAATGACTTGATAGCAAGGGTGGTGGCAGAGGAAGAGAAACTTAAGAAGGAAAAAGGGCATTTAGCCTTATATGTTTCTGGTTCCCACAAAATGAAAAATAAGAAGTCCAGAAATCGTACTCATAAAGGTACTCATGACACTACCGGTCAATCTGACAATATGGGTCCAAAGAAAATATCCTTCAAAAGTGATGGTGACCACTGCTTCTTTTGTAAGAAGAAAGGTCACATTAAGAAGGATTGTAGAAAGTTTAAAGCTTGGTTGTCCAAACGTGAGCCTACAGGTAATGATTCTTTAGCACTTGTTTGTGAATCTAACCTATCAGAAGCACCATCCAGTTCTTGGTGGCTCGATAGTAGTGCAACTAATTATGTTGCGTTTACCATATAGGGATTCATAAATCGGAGGAAGCCAAATCAGGATGAGTCAAGACTCACTATGGGAAATAACGAGAAAGCTAATGTTGTGTTTGTGGGAGATGTAATCTTGATTCTAGACTCTGGTTTTAGATTAATGTTGAAAGACACTTTTTATGTACCTTCTTTTAGACAGAACTTAGTTTCCGTATCGTGTTTGGACATGTATGGCTACTCTTTTGAAATCAAGAACAATGTTATTTCTTTGTTTCTTAATTCAAATAAGGTTGGGTGTTGTTATATGTCCAACGAATTATACAGATTATGTTTGTCTCCCAATGACATATACGTTGTTTATACAGTTGAAAAGGTTGTTTCTAAAAGACCACTACCTAAGGAACAGTCTTATGCATTGTGGCATAAACGGCTTGATCATATCTCTAAGGATAGAGTAGAAAGGCTGATAAAGACTAACATCCTGCCTGCTTTTAAAAATGACCTAGAGACATGCGTAGACTGTTGTAGAGGCAAAATGACCAAGATAAGGAAGAAAATTGCAGTCCGAAGTTCTGACCTGTTGGAGGTCATTCACATTGATATAAGTGGACCCTATCCGGCAACCTTGTGTAGAAATTTTTATTTCATTACATTTATTGATGACTATTCTCGATATGGCTATCTATACTTGATTAAAGAAAAGTCTGAGTCTCTTGACAAGTTCAAGATTTTTCGGACTGAAGTCGAGAAACAGTCGGGAAAGGTCATAAAGGTTGTTAGATCTGACCGAGGTGGAGAGTATTATGGCAAGCATGGCGATGCCGGACAGCTTAAGGGGCCATTTGCCAAATACTTAAAGGATTATGGGATAGTGGCTCAGTTCACTATGCCTGGGAGTCCTGAGCAAAATGGTGTAGCCGAAAGGCGCAATCGCACCCTTATGGAAATGGTGAGGAGTATGATTAGTAGGACAAATTTACCTGATTTTCTGTAGGGTGAAGCTTTGAAAACAGTTTTGTACATTCTGAATCGTTTACCTACTAAAGCTGTTCCATTGACTCATTTTGAGTTATGAACTGGACGTAAGCCTAGCTTAAACCATCTTAAGGTTTGGGGATGTCCTGTAGAAGTGAAGTTATATAATCCAATATTAAGTAAATTGAACTCCAAAACCACTCGGTGTTACTTTGTATCTTACCCGGATCATTCGAAGGGATATCAGTTCTATAATCCCAATGGAGGCACAAGAATTGTGGAATCACATACAGCCAAGTTTCTGGAATTTGATGTGGCCGAAGAAAGTAGCTGCTCATAGACTATTGAGGATAATAGTACGGTGGATAATGTTGTATCTTTATCTCCTCCCATACAGATAATTGTGGAGACTTCCACACCACAGACTGAACCTATTGAGGCTCAGGATCTTGTTATCGATACAGCTTCTAATGAAGTTCCTCAAAGCTCTCAGGTACAGGATGAGGCTGTTGCTGCTCTAGTAAGGAGATCCATTAGGGAGAGACGATTAGCTATACCACCGCACTACTTAGTCTATATAGGAGAGCAAGACTACGATATCGGTTCTGTGGCTGATCTAGTGACTTATGCAGAAGCTGTTTCTTGTCCTCAGTCGAAACTGTGGTTGGATGCAATGAGAGATGAAATGCAGTCTATGAAGCATAATGGAGTTTGGGAACTTGTTGAATTATCTAAAGGTCATAGACCCATTGGCTGCAAATGGGTGTATAAGACTAAAAAGGACTCTAAAGGAAAGATTGAGAAGTTTAAAGTCAGACTGGTAGCCAGGGGTTTCACTCAGAGAGAAGAAATAGACTATGAAGTAACTTTTTCTCCAGTCTCTTTTAAAGATTCTTTCAGAGCGATCATGGCATTAGTAGCTCATTTCGATATGAAGTTACACCAGATGGATGTTAAAACTGTCTTTCTCAATGGAGACCTTAACAAAGAAGTCCATATGATGCAACCCAAAGGCTTTGCGGCAGATGATTCAGGTACGCTTGTATGTAGACTAAAAAAATCTATTTATGATCTCAAGCAAGCTTCTAGGTAATGGTACTTGAAGTTTCATAGTGTTGTCGCTTCATTTGGTTTTGTTCAGAACAAAGTAGATCAGTATATATACTACAAGGTCAGTGAGAGAAAATTCATTTTCCTTATACTCTATTTGGATGATATCCTGCTTGCGAGCAGTGACCTTGGTTTACTGCATGAGACAAAGCGGATATTGTCAAAGAACTTTGATATGAAGGACCTTGGTGAGGCGTCTTTTGTCCTTGGTATTGAGATTCATAGGAATCGTTCTCGCCAACTATTGGGTTTATCTCAGAGGGCATATGTTGATCGTGTCTTAGAAAGATTCAACATGCAGCAATGCAAGCCAGGAATTGCTCCTGTCAGTAAGGGTAATAAGTTGAGTCTGTCACAATGTCCTCATTAAGATTTTGAGAAAGCCCAAATGAAGAATGTACCTTATGCTAGTGCACTTGGGAGTATTATGTATGCTCAAGTATGTACTAGACCAGATATTGCTTTTGCAACAAGACTTCTAGGCAGATATCAGTCAAATCCAGGACACGATCATTGGGTTGCTGCCAAGAAGATTTTGAGGTACTTAAAGAGGACAAAAGACTATATGCTGATTTATAAACATGTTCAAGACCTACAGCTAGTTAGGTATTCGGATTCAAACTTTACTAGCTGTCAGGATGAAAAGAAGTCGACAACGGGTTACATCTTTAAGTTAGCAGGAGGTGCAGTATCATGGAAAAGTGAGAAACAGAAATCAATGACATCCTCTACCATGCAAGTGGAGTTTGTAGCATACTTTTCGGCTGCTACTCAGGCAATTTGGCTCTAGAACCTCATTAAGGAGTTGACTGTATTTGATTTTGTGGATAGGCCCATACAGCTGTATTGTGACAATAACTCTACAGTGTTGTTTGTTAACAACAACAGAAGTCTCAAGGAGTTTAAGCATATGGAGGTCAAGTACTTGACTATAAAGGTAAAAGTTCAGAATGGTGACATTGCAGTAGAGTACATTTCAACAGATGATATGATTGCAGATCCGCTAACTAAAGGCCTTCGCCCTTGTGTATTTGATTGACATGTCATGAACATGGGCTTAGGAGTATCATGGGATATTATTAATTAGTGGGAGCTGTTTAGTTTTATGTTGCTTTTATGAAGTTTGTATCTGATTTTGTTACATTTTGTAATATTTGAATATATATCAACTCTTTTGCATTCAATGAAGTATTTGTGAATGTAGGTTTATCAAGTTGAGTATACATATTTGATGAAAATCTCGAGGCATTATGTAAACCTCGAGTACAGGCTATGGGGCATTCTTGGTATTAGCCTTAATGATATGTCTTGTTACACATAAAGTACAGTTAACTATCAAGGTAAGACATATGCAGGTTCGTTAGAACCATGAAGGATATTCGGTGGTGACACACTATGTTTTGTGACACTTAAGGAAAGAGAATTTGGACTAACAAAATGGACAACACATGAAGTATCACTCATTATGAGGTATTGTTCATTTGACACACTACCATATTGAATCCATATCAGTAAAGTTGAAAGCACTCGTGACCATGGAAGGCTCTGCATGAGTGCATGCAGTTACCGCCATGATTCGATATTTGAGACTTTATGGGATCGGATTGACTATTAAGAATAATCTCTAGACCAATATAAGAGTGCGCACACAGTTCTATTTCAATTAATATCGCCTAAGTGGGAGAATGTAAGAATTTCCTAATGTAGGCTTCATTAATTGAAATTAACTGAATTAATTTGGTCTAATAAAGGTAAGATATATGGATTCTTAATCAGTCTAATATGGGGCTGGCTGGTGTGGGGCCGAGTACGGCCCGGCCCGTAATAAGAGGGCCCGTGGTTGAAGACTCTATAAATAGCGCTCAAGTCCCTCCCCTAACCTGATGATGCACAATTTGACTCACATACGGATCTAGAGAAAACTTTTTTCTCGTGAGTGGCAATCTCATTAGGCCAGTGTTTTAACGAAGGGCATAGGGGAGAAGATCTTGAGTTCGTGTTCGGTAACCATCGTAAATTCTGCGTCATGTTCGATGGATTCCAAACTAGGTACGCGAATCGACAATTTCTCCATTATCATGTTTCGGTTTCTGATTATGGTGATCCTAGGCGTGCCATTTTCGTGGCCAACAGCAAGAGCTGTCTGACGCAAAAGAACCAATCGGTCAAATTCCATGAATTAAAAGTATAAATATTAGGTGTATGCAGCATTGAGAATGTATGCATATGTACCATAAGTAACAGTAGGAGAAAAATCCCCAGATCCTTTACTGACAAAACATGAAGATTGCACACAAACTATTATTATATATGGCATCGCATCTTCCCGTGATAGTGCACGGTGCACCAGTTTGAGGGTGAATGCGGCACGAGTATACTAGTTTAGGATTTTTTTTGTGACAGAACAATTAATTTAAGGTAAATGTAGCACGGATATACCAATTCAGAGGTTTTTGTGACACAAAACTTAATTTGGGGTAAATATGGCACAGAAGTATTAGTTTGAAATTTTTAGTGGTATTAACCCTTATAACAAATAGGATTGAACTAAGCACATCGCTTTCATATCTTAAAACTCATGGTCTCATACATTCAATAGTGTGTATTCAAAGCACATAAAATTTCTGAAATAGAATAACTTCAATTTTTGTGTTCAACATGAAAAGTTACATTATTAAAGCATATTTGATGACTCGTGAAAGGTATACTGATTGCTAAAAGCACGCATTAAGCATATTCCATTGACATCCATCATCGAGCAAATTATCATCTCTACTCTCAATCTATCTAAGGAAAAGAAGGGTAGAGAACTTTGAGGAAGAAATTATTGTTAGAATGTATGTGTGAGTTGTGTTAAAGAAGTTTTACATCAAAGAATTGGTATGGTGTGGAGCAATTTATATATCCTAGTTGGCTTATAATTCACTGGCTTAAATTTTTGAATAAAGGTGTGTCTAATTAGATATGTTGATGAGCTCGGACTTGAGTTCTCTCTTGACAATCTCCTTAAGCGAAGGTATCGAGCTTCTGCATGCGCTCACAAATGGTATCAGAGTTGATGATTGATTGGTGGGCCCCTAATCTATTTCTGTGTTTGGTAAATATCTCAGTGAAGGAATATGGCAACCAACGTGGATTCCAGCTCCCTTTTGGTGATCTCCCATGGTGAAGGTATTAGAGTTTTGCTACATGCTCCCAACAATTGTCCGATCAGTTCTAAACATATTGTACGGATGTCAATTCGATCCTAAACTTTTTCAATTTATCCAAAATAGTTCTAAACCATTGTGCAAAATTCCAATGTAGTCTTTTCGAAATTTTTGCGGGAAATTGCTAACAAGACGGTGTGCCATGTAAGATGGCCGGTGATGACTGGATCGCCATGGCATTGATTTCCAGACAAAATTGATTGTAAAGACTACATTAAAATTTCGCACATAGGTTTATGACTAAGTTGGTAAAATTGAAAAAGTTTAGGGTTGAATTTACATCCGTACAGTAAGTTTAACATTGATTGGGTAATTTCACTATCGTATAATATTTCCTTATAACATAGTCATGTAAAAGATGAAAGGTACATTATATCCCTATAATTTTATCCTCCAACATAGAAAGAAAAGCTAGATTTGATGAAGAGGCATTAGTGGGTGCGCAGAAGAATCAACAATTTGCACGAGCTTGATTGATTTGGTCATGGGATGAAACAGCACATGAATCTACCACTACTTATGTTGACCGTTTGGATGTTGCCCTTTTATCTTTATGACTAAATCGATATCTGTATAATACATTTAGGACTAATTAGATAATTTTTCTGTGCAAAAAGCATCGTCCTTCTCCAGTTTGCTTCAAATTAAAATTTATAATTACTTTCCACCTTCTATAAAAATAAAAATAAAAACTTTTTTGACTTTATCAGGGAATCATTTTAGAGATCCCACGAGGCTCGAGTAGATTCCAAGTTCAGAAAGGAACTTATTATCCATGGCCTGCTTTTGATCTTGGATCTTCATTTATCTTATGCATTACATAAGACAAACATCTATAGATATATGCGCAGTATAATAGTATGTAAGGAATTTGTTGATTAAGTGCCCCACGACACTTGTTGAGAAATCAAATAATAAAATATTATAATATTCAATGCATTGATTGTTATCTCGATATGTATAATTCACATTTTAAAAATTATATATTTCTTGAGTAAGTACATTTAACAAGTGTGCGAAGGACACTTGTTCTTATTATTTTATGTACAGACAACGATTCGTGTTGCGTCATTTTCTTCTTGTTGATGATTTTATATTTTATATTATTTGCTAAAGTCGTTCAAGCTTTGACAAATATGAAGAATTTTTTTTTATTTTTGAGAATAAAAAGGGTAGCAAAACGTGTCAACTCGACTATCATGATTATCTTAATATCTTTTACCGGGATAAGTGCTGATTCAATCATTAATATTTTGGCATGAGCTCTTAACATTTTCATTGACCAAAATTAGAAGTAAGAATTCTACGGACCAACGGTCAAATCGTTTAAGGACTAATTCCAAACTTATCACAACTCTATTTACCTTATGCATGTTGCACTAATAAGTTTTTTTTTTTTTTTGGTAATCGAGGTGTTCCGGCCAATTTACGTGCACCTTGATTATTCCTCAGGGGAGACTAGTACAGCAACCCACCGCCACGGCCCCCCACTTAAATTACAAGTGCTCATCTGGAGAATCGAACCTGGGACCAGTGTGCCTAACCACACAATCTCAAATACGCCCTAACCAACTGAGTTACCTATGGGTGGGTAGTCTATTTTTTTTTTTGTCACCAAATTTTTTTTAAAATCATTTAGGAACGATTATTAGTGTGGACCAAGCTGTCTTAAAGTTATCATTGGAATGGTGGAGTCCATCTTTCAGGAAAAATCCTCGTAGAGTAGTCCCGAGGCAAATGTCATATCAGCGAAAGTTAGGCATTATTCATCCATCAAGGATGAGTTCGACAGCCACCGGAAGCAGCAAAAACAAGTCAACATTAGCATTCTCGCCGCATCCCCACTTTTCCCTCGATTTTCTCCAATGAATTAGTGAGCATAGATTTCATAGAACCAACTTTATGTACGCTCCTCAATAAAATTACTGCTCTTACGTTGTCTTTTGTCCCTTAATCAGAAGAAACAAAAGCAAATGATGACATGGCGCGAAGAGAAGTTGAAAAATTCATTAGGGCGGATGCATAAGATAGAGATGGTGAGACTACAAGTGGGACTAGCAATGTTGCACACGACCCCTTTGCACCACATGAGATAAAACACGAATCACGAAGAGAAAATCCGAATATAATATAACATGACACGTCTAACTTTATATATTAACATGAAAATACGTCAATACAAATCGACACAAATTACAAATATGAGTATGTCATGCCAATGCTTATTGTCGGCCCTAATTACAAGTAGTCATCTTAACCTTTGATTTGGGTGAGTGACATTAAAAATCCCGTTTGTTAAAAGTTCAAATGCTAGCCTTGAGAGAAGGGGGACCTAAACCCTCCCCCTTGACCCACATGCCATCTCCACGAAATGCAATTCAATCAAATAGCTAAAGAATCCAATCCTCACGAAACTCAATAAGTGGGCTTGGGTGGGTTGGGCCCAGTATTCGGCCTAAAAACATATTTCTAGATCTGCTCGTGATTAAAAGACTACCAAAAACATTTTGCACGCGAATTTGACTGGGCCTAGGTGGGCCTTGGGCCCAGGTGGGTTAAGGTGGGCGAGTTGTGCCTCAGATAGAAAAGGCTTTTACCTAAGCCCATCCACTTTGCCCTTACAGCCAACTTAGCCTAATCAGCCTTGGCCGATGTAACGGGCCGTCGATCAAATGATCGAGTCTAACCTTTACTCACGGGTGTCAACAGTTCGGTTCGGATCTGCGTTAGCTTCGAACCGATCCGCGACCCCAACCGAAGACCCAGTTCGGTTCGGTTTTCTTTTTTGTAATATTAAGAAGAGGTTTAGTGAAAAAGGAGGGAGATTGTGTAAATTTTAATATTAAAAAGATGGGCAATTTTCAGTTCGGTTCAATTAACTACCGTCGACACCCGAATTTTACCTAGTCATTTAGGGTTTAAGTGTATAGAAAATTAGGGGCTTATTTTTAACCCACAAGAAAAAATGTTTTTTTTTAAATTATATGATACGTAGATATTAGGCGCATTTGTATTTATAGAATTTAGCGAAATATATTTTAATTTAATTTTATTTTATTTTATTTAAAAAAATTCATTATAAACCTCCCGGAAATGCCCTTTTATTTTTTTTTTTGTCTTTTGTTTTCTCTCCGCCTACTGGTTTTTTTAAGAACGTTGAACCAACCGACGAGATTCTGAGCAAAACCACGCAAAACCCACCCTGAATCGTGATGAGCAATGTCGAGTTAACACTGAATATGCTAGGTTTAGGCCTTGTATGATGGTAAACCCAAGCTTGGGAGTGATGGTCCAAGCCGCACACTACCTGTTTGATAGAATGTCTAGACGAAGTTCCGAGTCTGTTTTTTGCAGAACCGATTGCAAGTTTCCTTTGTCTTTCGTGTGGTTTTGTCGCGATTCGCACATCGCCTGAGTTGGCCGTGTTTGCATCTCCCCCTCCGCCGGAAAGTTCTTCGTCGTCGTCGGTGACGCCTGCAGTTCGAGGCCGCCACCGTCAGTTCAATATTTTCTATTCTATGTCGTGTGTGCCTGGTTGTTCAGGCTTAATGTTTTTCTGGTGGCCACGAGGTTGGTGGTCGGAGAATGAGTTTTGGTCGCCGGTGTTGTTTTGTGACAGGAGTTAGCCGACGGTTTGGTGGATGTGGCGGTCGGCGGTGAGAATGTGAGCCCAGTGTCGGTCGGAGGCGTTGGCGGCACGCGTCGTCGGTCGGAGGCCGAGAAGCGTTCTCGATGTTGTCTCGGTGAAGGTTGAAGAAAACGTCGGGGAAGATGTCCAGAAGAGGAGAAGACGTCCGGTAAAAAGAAAAAAGCAGAAAAAGAAAAAGAAAAAAGAAAAGGGAGAAAAAAAATAGAAAAGAAATGGAAAAAGGGCGTCCCGGGTCAGATAGTTTGCCGGATCGGGTCAGGGGACCCGGTCCGGAATTTTTATTTTATTAATAAAAATATTAAAAATCCCAAAAAAATTCCAAAAAAGTTAGAAAATATTGAAAAATCCAAAAAAAATTAAAAAGTCTGAAAACATTAAAAAACATTAAAAAATTAAAAAAAATTTAAAAAATTTCAGAAAAATTCCAAAAAATCCAGAAAATTAGGAAATGTCTAGAAATCAGTTTTTTTTACTTAATTTCACTAGATATTAGTGTTTATTTCATTTTAGACTTAGTTTAAAAAATGAGAAAAGCCTTTAAAAAATTTTCCCAAAAATTCGGACGAGCCATTAGGGCTTTACTTTTAGGGCTTTTGATTGCCTTTTCATTTTAGAGACGATGCTAGCTAGGTCGCCTGCTATTCTTTATGACTATTTGGTTGTGTACCCTTAATACATTGGTTGTTATTTTCCATTTTTAGCATGGTTAAGACAAGCTTTAGGCTTCCCGATAGGCTGCCCTAGTGCGTTAGTAAGCAAATAATTAAGTTTAGGTACCGAAAGGGTACTAGTTAGATGGCTAGTGTAATCAAGTCTCTGATCCTTAGAATTTCTAGTTTTCGCGCATATCGAGACGACACTCCCACGTCTTGATTAGAGTTTCTAGCCAGCTCTTGATTATGGCTAGTGGCGACTCCGATCGAATGTGTAAATTAAACAATTCTCGTTGCGCAAGGTATAAGGCTTGGGAGTGCTTCGGTCTTTGGATCAATGAACTATTTGGTTTGTCATTCGAACGAATCAATTAATGTTCACATCTTTCGACAAATACCTCTTGGCTTAACCAATCGGGAGGGGTAGGTCGCGACAGCTGAACCGAAACTATCTGAACCAGAATAAAAAAGGGTTATTTTTTCATCATCCAAACCAAAATCCGAATAGTTCTGGTTTCGGTTTGATTTTCCGGTTTGGTTTTGAAACCCCTACCTTTTACCCTCCTCTCTGCTTTGCAATTTTATCCGCAGCCCCCCGCGGCCATAGAGCAGCGGGCAAGATAGGAAGAGTGCCAGAAGTGAAGGTGGAAGCAAAGGGTATGGCCTCCTATAAAATAGGGAGAGCAAAGGTTAATATGAATATACTAGACCCTCTGAAATGTAAGACAATTTCTGTGCATGAAGGCAAAGAACTCTGGCTGGATTTTGAGCACGAGAGGTTACTGCACTTTTGCTACTCTTGTGGTAAGATTGGCCACCACGCCAAGCTGTTGTTCATGGGAGCAGTCCTTTTTGGAGTATTTTTTTACGCAAAGAATCGTGACGAGGAAGGGCCTAAGGAAATAATACCAGAGACACCAACCAACTCTACTCAAATTGTCTCTCTTATGAGCAAAGGGATCTTAGCCCTATCGAAACTCAAGTGAACAAACAGGAAAGCAGAGTTTCAATCTCAGAGGAAAGGGGACAACATGGTGTTCCATCCAGGGAAGTGCTGACCTTGAATTTGTAGGATTCTCAGATTTATCAAGAGGCAAAGAAGGCCATATTCCAGGAGCAAATAAGGGGTGCAGGCAATTCTGAAGAAAGCAAAAATAAGGGCTCCAAAACTTCAGCTCGAGAAAGAGAGAGAGAGAGAGAGAGGAGATATAGTCATTATAAACTCAACTTCTTGACACTCCAATCCATATATTGAAAGACTCAACCGAATGGGCTTTGGTGACTAGTCCTAATACGTCACTGGTTCACAAACGAAGTTTTTGTATCGGGCCCGACAGTTTAAGCCTCAAGAGCTATTGTAGCTCAAGAAAGGCCAAATATTTTGTTCCTCGTGGAAACCAAGAATCAAGTAATCGTTTAACAAAGGCTAAAAAGAAGACTCAAGTTCCAACAGTGTTTTGCAATTAATCCTGTGGGTTTTGGCAAAGGGGATTAGCTGTTGTGTGGCAAATTGGAATTCATTAAAGATAAAATCAGTTTGCAAATGAATTTGTGGACCTGACTTATGTAGATGGAGAAAGCCCAAAAAAAAAAAAAACAGATGAGAACAACTTCGTTTAAGAGATTTTAATGAAATACTTTGTGGGGAACCATGTGGCTGAACATCATAGATTTGACTGCATTCAGAGAATTCCCAAATGCATGCTCTCTCGTAGATCTGGAAAGTAAGGGTTATGCATTTATCGGAATTTAAATCCAAGATACAACTAAGAAAATTCTCCAATGCCGATTCATTGCGTGGTGGCATCGACGATTAGAACGTGAGGCTTTCGGCCGGTACGGATCAACAAGTTTGCTCTAATTTGCTTGGAGTTGGCGACAAATGGTATTGATATGAAAATTTCTATAAGTTCGAGTACTCGATTGCAAAAATATTTAAGATCAAGGACATATAAGTTCAGTGACTAATGCGTGCTTTAGGTAAACATGTTCTTTTTCTATTGTGGGATAAGCGAGCGCAGGAATTTGCATCGATATATATCTGAATAAAGCGGAAGCAAATTGGCTCTCTCCACTTTTAGGTAAAAGAGTTCAACCTTGTTTGGTTGACGCGACGACGGCTTTTGAAGAGATCCCTAATGTAGGGAAGAATCTATTAACATTCGATTTTCTTTTCCTTTGGACCTTTTCATAATGGATCGCAATATTTAGGTGCTTTTCTCGATGCTAATTAATCCTAAACAATTTCCTACTCTATCAAGACTTTCCATTGATCCGCCAATTTCATATATAAAGAAAACTTACAATTAAATCTTTTTCCTTTCGTTATTTATTCTTGTTCTCCATTTTCGATCTCTGATTGGATCGATTACTTCCACTTTTCCGATATTTTTTTAGTTAGGTAATAAAGTTTTTTGTTTTTTTGGGTCCGATAGGTAATAAAGGTATGTTTTTTTGGGAGGAGCAAAACAATGGTTCGAATTATTAGATCAACCGAGCCAATTTGTTTTTTACGCTCTGGTACAACATACGAGAGCAAATTTTTTTTATGAGAATACAAGAGACAAATGTTTTAAATATTCTAAAACCGAACCGAACGGAACCGAACTGCGGGCCCGCATGGTATAACTTCTTAATTTCTAATTTCTTTTTTATAATTCATACGTGAAGTAGCCTATTAAAATAAGTTTGATTTTTATTTCAGTGTGGAATTTAGGAACGGGGGACTGTGTTCTCTTTCATGCATCCTTCCATAATCAAGAGAAATCTTGCCGGGATCCCAAGAATACAAGAGCATGGGAAAATCTGCAGCTTCGGAATAATGCAACTTCGGAGCACCGACCACCGCCGCCTCGCGAGCCTCCTGCGGTCCTGCACCGACGGCAGATCCTACCGGACCGGCAAGCTCCTCCATGCCCGCATCCTCCGCCTCGGCCTCCTCGACGCCACCTTCCTCTGCAACCGCCTCGTCGAGATGCACGCCGCGTGCGGCGAGACGGGGCGCGCTCGCTCGGCGTTCGACGGCACGCCCCGTAAGGACGTTTACACGTGGAACGCGATTCTGGGTGCCTACTGCAAGGCCGGAGAACTGCGGTCCGCGCGCCGGCTGTTCGACGCAATGCCCGAGAGGAACGCCTTCTCGTGGAACAACGTGATTAGCTCCTTGGTCAGGAACGGGCTCGACCAGGAGGCCGTGGAGGTCTATCGTTCGATGATACTGGACGGTTTTGTGCCTACCCGTTTCACTCTGGCCAGTGTGTTCAGCGCCTGTGGTGCTCTGTTGGATGTAGAGGTTGGCAGGAGGTGTCATGGGCTTGCTGTGAAGATCGGTCTTGAGAAGAATATTTATGTGGGTAATGCTTTGTTGTGCATGTACGCCAAGTGTGGCCGCACTGACGATGCCATTCGGGCTTTTCGAGATTTGCCTGATCCAAATGAGGTTTCTTTTACGGCAATGATGCATGGCCTAGCGCAAACCGATAGAGTCCCGGAGGCTGTTGAGATGTTTAGACTGATGTGCAGACGAGGGATACCTATTGATGCCGTCTCCCTATCAAGTGTGTTGGGTGTTTGTTCTAGTGGGGGATATGATGAATCTTTCCTAGATAGTTGTGGTGGTGGTCATTCGTGCATACTTCAGGGCCAACAAGTGCATTCCCTCGTGATTAAACTTGGATATGGGAGTGATATTCATTTGAGCAACGCAATAATTCATATGTATGCGAAGAATGGCGACATGGTTACCGCCGAGATGATTTTTGGTAATATGTCGGAGATTAGTGTAGTTACTTGGAATCTAATGATTGCTGGGTACGGGAACAAATGTGAAAGTGACAAGGCCATAAGATATATGCAGAGAATGCAATGCTGCGGTTTTGAACCAAATGAAGTCACCTTTATAAATATGCTTGTGGCATGTGTAAACTCTGGGAATGTTGAAATGGCTAGTCAAGTTTTTGAAAAGATGCTGTTTCCAACGGTTAGTTCCTGGAATGCCATGCTGTCAGGGTATTTTCAGAGTGGCAACCACATTGAGGTGATAAAGCTCTTCCAGAAGATGCAATTTCTAGGTGTGAGACCTGATCGAACATCTTTAGCTACTATTCTTAGCTCATGTGCAGCGCTTGAGGTTTTGGAGTTTGGGAGACAGGTGCATACAGCCTCACTAAAGGTTGCCGGTAACGCAGATGTATATGTTGCCAGTGGACTCATAATTATGTACTCAAATTGTGGAAAGATAGAGCTAGCGAAGCTCATATTGCATAAAATACCCAAACTAGATATTGTTTGCTGGAACTCAATGATGGCTGGTCTTGTGCTTAATTCCCTGGACATAGAAGCTGCTGTATTATTTAAGCAGATGCGGCAAATGGAGATGCTTCCTACTGAATCCTCTTACGGTACTATGTTGAGTTGTTGCAGCAAATTTAGTTCTTCATTTTATGGGAGGCAGGTGCATGCTCAAATAGCTAAAGATGGATATGCAAATGATGTATGTGTAGGAAGTGCCCTTGTTCATATGTATTGCAAATATGGTGATGTAGATGATGCTCGGAGGTTCTTTGATATGATGCCCTATAAAAGCACTGTTACATGGAATGAGATGATACATGGATATGCACAGAATGGCTTTGGACATGAAGCTGTACGCCTCTATGAAGATATGATTGGTTTGGGCGTGAAAGCAGATAGCATTACGTTCATTGCTGTTTTAACTGCCTGTAGTCATGGTGGGCTTGTTGATGCTGGAATCAGCATATTCAATTCAATGCAGCAAGAACATGGTGTAGAACCTCTTTTGGATCATTATGTATGCATAATTGATTGTTTGGGGCGAGCCGGGTGCTTCAATGAAGTGGAAGGGCTCATAGATAAGATACCATATAGAGATGATCCAGTTATGTGGGAGGTTCTACTTAGTTCTTGTAGGGTCCATGCTAATGTGAGTTTAGCAAAAAAAGCAGCTGGAGCACTTCTCCATCTGAAACCGCAAAATTCAGCCCCTTATTTGCTTCTTGCCAACATCTACTGTTCATTAGGAAGATGGGATGAAGCAAGGGCCATAAGAAACCAAATGAATGATAACCAGATTGCTAAAGATCCAGGCTACAGTTGGATTGATATTAAGCATGAGATACAAACCTTCCTTGAGTATAATCCTGAGGTGGTTAAAGAGAGAATTGAAGCATGTTAACCTGTCAAAAACAGAATGAGGTAACCCATTCTTGGACAATGTTTTTAAAAGATTTAGCCGGCCAGTGGTCAAGAAGCTTGAGATGATTAGATCAGATGCAGTCTTGCAGGCATCCGTGCAGAATTGCACTGATTTCTATCCCAAGTAAATGGGTGTCCTGCGGAAAAGATGATTAGATCAGATGCAGTCTTCCATACATGCAGTGTTCAATTGCACTGATCTCTATCCTAAGTGACTGGGTGTCCCACAAAAAAGGGAATCATCACCTTCTCGAGAATTACCTCTATGGGAAAACAAAAGGCACGGTTGGGGTATGCAGATCTTCTCTGTTGACATCGGCAGACAACTTGCCTTCCTTTCTGTCATTTTGACCTCTTAGATACTATAGAAGCAAGTCATATTTTTCATGCTTTTGTCAATCAGCACTTTGATTATTGCTGTAAAGTTTTACTTGTGATAGCTGATGACTCTATCCTATTATCTCAAAAACATTTCAGCTTGGTGTGAAGGACAGCTTGATGAATAAAGCTGTAGCAGCACTTAGATCTGGCCACCTCAGTCTGAAGCTCGAAGAGACTTGGTTTTTCAAATACTGACAGTTTTTTTCAAATTCTGACATTGGAGGGATGCAGTCTTGTGGCACAGCTGCACAAGAAATGTCTCTCATTATTCTGCCTGTGGAAGAATGAAGTGGAAAACATAACTCTGGTTGGGTTTTACTGACTCGACATTTCCTTAACCGGAGTTGGGGGCTCATGTCATAAAGGCTTCTGGCAGGTACCGCTCATCAATTTTAATCTTTGCTCTCACTCTCCTCTAAACCTTGTAGTGATAAGTGCTCTCTATGAAATGTGCTCTCTCCATGGTCTTCACTGTGACAACTGTATTATTGCACTACAAACTAACATATTGCATAAACAGAAGTAGGGGTTTAACTCTTATCTGTCAGAGGTGGACTCAAAAACATTGAGTTTAATGGTACTTTCAATTGTGGGGTATTTTTATCTATCTTTCTCTGATTAGATTCGGTTTCATTTGCCTAACTCCTCCTCTCACAAGAGCTGCTTTCCTGCAACCTTGATGCCATAGAGCTTTGATCATCTAAAGCATTATGATTTGATGATCTTAAGCTTCGAAATTTGTGTGAATATAATTAAAAGAAGGGGGCTTTTTGGGGTGTCTGCACAAGATTTAGATGGCATCCACTAACTTTGATCTTGAAGAACTGGTTTATTTATTGCACTCACATTGATATTCTTGACAAACTTAGTTCCCCTGTTTTGAGGACTTTAATCTGAACAAGTCAAGTATTGCCCTTTCTGAATTGCCAGCCGTGTTTTCTCCAGCACCAAGGTTTATATAGGTCTAATCAACTCAAAAGATCCAGCTTGATTGGTCCTCTGTGGATTAGCCTATCTGACATTCAAGTGCTATAACTGGGCAGTAAACTGATGAAACTTATGGGGGTCACTTTAGAGTACTATGAGAAAACATAAGAACTTTATGAGGACAAGATGCTGGAAGGCATTAAGTGTTTGAAGCCGAATGCTGGCATCACAGCATCTCCAGAAAATGACTATAACCTTGATAAGTATATAGCAGTTAGTTTGCCATCATACAAGATATGGTATATTAACAAACACAATGTAGTGAGGCAAAGATGAATTCTGCTTGGATGTGAAATGAGCTAGGAATCATTGATTTGAGATGTTTGAACATGTACAAGGACGACTCTGCATGCTTCCATGCATGTATCCAGTCCTTTAACTCTTTCATTATATATATTTAAGTCCTCTAAGTCTCCAATTGTCGAATCACGTCTCTGATGAAGTTATAGAAGTTCATCAAGTTCTTTTATTAGTTCCTTCGGCTAAAATCTTGTAAAAAGCTTGCACTTACCTTTCGTAGCTCTCTGAAAATTTTACTAGGTAATTAGGCTGTCCTTGGCTTAGTTTTGTTTTTTCTATGAACTTTGCAGGACTGACGGGCCGTGGCACACTTCGAGAGCTAGGAAGAGCCACAGTGCTGGTAGCTTGAAGATGATCTTGATCCAAAAACTAGTGAGATGAATATAAGATATTGGCATTAGGAAACCCGTATTTAAGAATAATAGCCACAACAATGTCCAGTCGTATTCTGCAGTGTAATCTTTAAGGTCTATAGTTGGTGGCAAAAATTGGTAGCACAGTCATGCCATAGAAAAATTATTCATCTTCAACTTTGGTTCTAATTCCTATCCCGAAATTTGTAAATCTCATCCCTGGTAAATTCTTCCTTTATATCTGAAACTATGACTTAGTGGAAGGGAGCCCCTTTTGCTTCTTCCAAAACCGATAACTCCAACATCATCCTCATTGCATCACCCTTGAGAATTCACCATGATGAGATATTATTCTGTCAAAATAATGAGCCTTTGTCTAGTCACCCTGAAGCTCCTTCTCATACCCAAAACCACATGATCTGATGGCTTTGCCATCCACTGATTTCCAGGAAAAATTATGAGAGTATTCAGTTTGATGGCTTTTGATGGACCAGTTGATATGATATAGCATAGAGGGAGGCGGAAGCAGGAATCTTGCCATGTCTCGCATTTCAGTCGACGGAGTTGCTTGAGGTAATTGCCGAGGCATTTGGTGCTATAGGGCTCTGCCTTGTCCAGCATTGCTCCTCCTTTTCCAATGAGACTCATTGCCCTGGTAGTGGATTTTCTGGTTGCATTATTCTCCCTTTGTTTTGCTCTCCTTGCGCCTTCATTTCCTCCCCTCCCTCAATAAACAAATAATGACTCTTTGGATGAAGAGACCGTCGTTCTTTTCAGAGAAAAGTTTGGTGCTTTCCATTGCAGTGTCATTTATGAATCAGGTACATTAAAGAATATTCTGGAGGGATTTTTATAATGATAAATCTTAGAGTCTGGCTGAAGAACTCGACTGAACTCTTTCGCTAGTGCGCAGAACTTGATTAACCTAAGTTGAACGAGTTGGTGAACCTTGACACCAACTTATTTGAATCAACCCTGTGGTTCAACCACCAAATCAGAGCTATGATTCTGAAGTCACTGTTCGCATTAACTGTTTAGTTTTCCGTCATTCTTAGATGCCAGATGCGTCGAACCTTGGAACACATTGTCAGAGAAATTCTTAGCCTGTTTAAGATGGTTATTTAGCCTCGTTGTCGTACATGAATTGTGAACATATATTTCACGCCTGTTTTTTTAGTTCCAACTTGGCTTACACCCTTGGCTTACATCTAATGACACCATCTCTCTGTTTCTTAAGCTACTGTTTTCCATTTGCATGCTTCTCTGCCATCATGTACAATGTCCACAAGATTATCCCAAACTAAAATTCTTTTCCACCACATCTTTGCTTTTCATCTACGTAGTACCTGTACACAGAAGAAAAGGGTCTCTTTTCAAATTCAAGCCTATTGACATCTCTAGTTAAGCTCACATTCCTTGAAAACACTAAGTTAATGAAATGAGAGTCAACTAGGTAAATAACTGCTCAATCCCTATCATATACTTGATATGAGACTTTGTTTTACAAACACCTCTACACATGCACCTTAACAGGCTCTAACTTCATCACCCAATAGTTTGCTCTGTTCGGGGCGAATTATGAAAGTAGCACGCTCTATGAATCGCGGACAATGACAAGGTGGTGCACGGATTGTCCATAGAGTATTCAAACTTGAGCACCAACCATTGATACATAGTACCACCACCTTTGGGTAACATATAACAGAACTGTAGAAGGTTGCCACCAGGATTTCTCATAGGACTGGACAGGACCACAATTTATGATCCTGGCATGGTATTGACACTACCTTCATCAACCCCAACGTAAGAACCTGCAGAATTTATGCCTCATGTCTCCCTGGAAACCTCAAATTTACAAATTCCCAAGCTCCCATGAAACCCCAACTCTTGTCTCTATAAATCTCCCCCTACACACCCAAAACATCTCATCACCAGTCATTTCCAAAAACAAGTAAAAATCTTGCAAGAACCCTCAAAACTCTTCTCTACTTGACAGTTATCAGTTATGAAGTGCCTGTGTTTTCTCGGCCCTGTTCCTCGTTTCCCTCCTTGTGTCGGCCAAGGCCACCATCCCGTGCAGCGTGGTCAATGCCAAGGCGGCTCCGTGCGTAATGTTTGCCAAGGGAAAGGCTTCAACACTGCCTCCCGCTTACTGCAGCGGCCTGCAACAGCTCGCCCAGAACATCCAGTCAGTCAATGACAAGAAAGACATTTGCCGATGCTTGAAGGCTGGCGCCAGAGTCCACTGGGGGATTGAAGGACAAGTTCCTGAGACAGATTCCTACAGCTTGCCACATCAATGTCGGGTTCCCTGTTTCGGCCAATATCAACTGTGAAAAGTAAGTGATTCCGCTTCCTCTCAATGATATGACCTCGAAATTGCAACATGTTTCCAAGGATTTGATCATATAGAAGCAAACTTGATCCTTTGTGAGATTTGGCTATGGACTTCTGAAATTCTTGATGCAGATCTAGTCCAATCTTGTCATTGCCGAATAAATGAAGAACATGACTGATGTTTGGACACTTTGATTTTACAGGATTCACTGAGCTGTATGGAGATGATGCAGTGATCATAGTTATGTGATAGAGACCTAAGAGAATTAAATCGATCGGCCTGTGATGCGTCGGATTCAATAGTCTGGCCTTGTTTGTTGTATCAGAGTGGTCGGTTGATTTCAATAAATCAATTGAATATGCACTTTTGTCTTTCAATTATGAAGCATTAACCCGGGCAGATAAATAAGCAAATTATTATGGTTGAACGCCCTCCCTCGGATTCCTAACAAATTCACCAGCCTATGCATAGTTCCCCTTTCTCTCAGACTGTTCCCGATTCCGAGGCTTGGCCGATCAACTCAATTTCTTTAGCAAACTACTGAGCAGCATCTAAATATAAGCATCTTGGACTCATGTGATCTGAAATCCCCCATTTCTATATAATTACTCAATGCAAGATTCACTGGCATGCCCAAAACACTTCTATGCTGATGATCTCACAGTAACACGAAACTTCATCTTGCTGGTGGAGCAAATGGAACAGAGCAAAAGAAACATGAAACACTGAACTTGTTGCAGAAAGGTTGTCTGCACTTCCATCTATGTTGAGCATATCAGTATGCCCTCTCATTTGAACTGCGAGATGTCGTACCAATGCAACAACGGCAAGCTACTCCGGATTCAAGAATTTGGGCACTGCACCCTGCTCTTCCCAAACGAGTTGAATACGCCAAATCTGAAAGGATTTACTGTTATCAGAAGAGCAATTAGCATGTCCACGAAGGAAATTAGACAACCGCTGTAGATGTACTTAGGATTTATTTTGGTTTCTAGCTTGCCGGGATTAAGCCTGAATGCATCTAGCCACTCCTAGAGCATACCTTATTCCGAAGTTGAAAAGTTCCCTAGTGCATCCACCCTCTTAGTCAACATTCCTTACTTGAAAAAAGCCGTCTAATTAACTCGAACGGATATCGATGAATGTCATGAAGAACGCCCATTTTCCTTTCTTAAGGATATGCACGGAGTCAGATAGATTGTCGATGCCACTGGGGACTGTTATTTCCATCACTTGGGGATTTGAAGGCACTGTACTCGACATCCCTGCGGCGCAATTCCGCAAAAACTTCTTTTGATTTCGTATGCTTTGACTTCAAACCATCACCAGGACGAAAATTTCTCCGGATCAAGTTGTAATTAGATCATTGCTTGAAAAGGTTTTTGTCGATGATCGCATTCGAAGATTACATGGATTATGGTCCTCAAGAATTCTAGCAGCTTGTTGTATTGCGTCAGACGAAGCTTGCATGAAAAGGTGGTCGTTGCACGTTTCGAGTAATATAGCTCTGATTACTTGGGAATTGTGTTAATTTGTACTTTCACATGCTTATTAACATTATTAGTTTTACCTAGGCTAATAATCCATACGATTTTGAGGACCCTTTAGTCATAGATGTCAAAGCCCAGTCTTTTTATCGAAATGAGTGGAAATGATCTGTATCCTTTTATAGTATAATGCCCACTACGAGTGAGGAAATTTCTAATATACATCGGTACCTTATTGTCTCTTTTTTCACGACTCTTTTACACTTGGTTAGGTCGCAAAAGATTTTACGTCACCCTTTTCGACATGGAATTATTTAATCTTGGAGAAAATATTATATGGAAAGAAATACTTGGTCACCTCCACATTCATATTGTTCATTCGAAACCCTCGCTCATCAAAATTTTCTTCTTCTTTTGATTCAATTAAGTTCGAGGGTAGTCAAATTGCGTATCTTCTTCATCGAACGTGGTCTACTGTACAAGATATTGTATTATCTTAGTCAACAAAAGTTGATTAGCTTGAATTGACATCTAAATTCTGTGCCATATCATCAGGTTGGCAGCTGGTCACACCACAAGTGATGGTCGTCCACTTCGGATTGTATTGTCCATCATGAGGTCCAACCAGACGCTTGTTGTCTTTCTAACAGCGTCAAGATTATATAATGACTCAATTTAAAATACAAGAGGATGAAGATATTCACCAAATAATACTACGCATAAAATTATGTGTTTCGTTTAATAAACTCGACCCTACGTGGGAGCGCACTTGGCTTACTATCGCACACCTTAATTTATTCAAATCTGGACATCCTGGGAAGTAGTCAATGTTCTTTCATTGCGTAGAGCTTGTCTATCATCTCATAAGCTAAAAGCACATTGGCAAGGCCTTCCTCGTAATAATAATAATAATAATAATAAT
>CM062224.1:19682499-19914035 GCA_031216235.1 Syzygium jambos
CTTATATGTAGTGAGCAATTAGTTGGTTCATTGGCAACAAAGTCAAATTTTAAAGAATTTTTCACTTGATAGAATTAATTAAAAATTGATGAAATTGATCAGCAAGGACAGTAACTTTCGTATACAAACAGCATATCTAGCTTCATAAATGCAAGAAACCGAAGTGTAGCAGTAGTATGTTGCTGGGAATCAGAACAATGCCATTGCAACTAGGGGTGATCAGTTCCTGGTCCGGTCCTGTTCCGAGTGGAATCGGGAACCGGACCGGGAGAACCGGTTCCCAATTTTGGGAACCGTGGACCGGACTGTTTGGTCCTAGGACTGGACCATCGGTCCGGTTCCGGTCCGGTTCCGGTCCGGTCCAATAGAACCGGTCACTTAGGATTTAATTTTTTTTTAGTCAAATACTTAGGGTTTAGTTCACATTTTACTAATTTTTATCAATGAATTTATATCAATGAAGTTCACTTAGTGTTTAGTTCACATTTTACTAATTTTTATCAAAGAATTTATGTCAATAAAGTTCACTTAGGATTTAGTTTACATTTTATTAATTTTTTTGAAGAAAAAATATGTCGGTCCGGTCTGGTCGGTTCAGTCCGGTCCGGTCCGGTTCCCCCTTGGAACCAGGAACCGGACCGCCCGGACACCGGTTCCACTTTTAGGAACCGGGAACCGGACCGGCACCCCTTAGAACCACCCAAATAATGTCGGTCCGGTCCGGTCCGGGCGGTTCCCGATTCGAGCAGTTCCGTTTGCACACCGCTAATTGCAACAGCCTGTAAGCACCCACGTGTGTTCTAGACTTTAAAGCATTAGAAAGAGGAACTCTTCTTCTCCCACTTCCATGCAATTAACCATATACAGAAAAACATGACTTATGTACCTTAGCATGATCAGTATCCCTTGCCACTAAGCAGAGAATAACGAGAACACGACTTTTAATTTCTCGAATATCTCGACCTCTTGAATGCAGAAGTTCGATCAATATGGGTATGTAGTCCTCCATTATTACCCACTCTCGATGCACATCTCTTTGTTCACAGAGATCCTGTAGCTGCTCCAGGCAACAAAACACTTCTTCTTCATCATCTGACTCAAGCTTCTTTTTTACGGAAGCAATCGTAATCATGTTGTTTCTGTCCTTCCATTCTTCGATAGATTGTCGCAGAGTTTTATTTGGCCGTAAAATTGATGCATCTAAAGGAGTCATTGTGAGAGGACACATGTTATTCCCTTCTGCAAACCATTTTTCTATCGCACTTCGCTCAAAAGTATGTCCAGATGATGTCTCCACAGGGTCCACCATGACATCTCGAGTGATTGGGCAGTAAAATGACTGGAGAGGTTCCAGTGGTTGAGTTCCCAAAGACTTCCGCTTGGTGAAGTATTTTATCTCCCTCTCCTTAGGAGATGAAGCAGCATCCGCCCTTTCTAACAAAGAGATTATCTGCTCCATATGTATAGCTTCTGCCTGATCCTTCCGCAGCCAAGCATTTTCAATCTCTCTCTTGAACTCCTCAAATTCTCTCCTCAGGGACGTCTTCTCAGTAGATACACCAACCACCTCCGCAATACGAACCAGCAAATTATTTGCGTAGGATCTGTTGACAGTCCTCTCCTGTATTCCGGATTCAATTTTCTCTAGAATCTCTTCTTCAGCTGAAGCAGCCCGAAGCTCCGCCTTCTCCATGTTGTCACATAGAACCCTGATGTCCTCACTTATATTGGAAGAGAGATCCATGGAAGCCAACGGGAGGAGGCTTAATCCTCTACTGATCTCTCTTATGCCGTTCTCCAAGCTCTTCACAATTTTGCGGCAGTTCATTAAAAGATACACTTTGCTCCTCTTGCTGCACTCCCTCGTAAGTCGCTTGGCATTGTTGACTTCTCTATTAAGAATCTCGATAGGAGCATGCAAGCTTTGAGAATTACTGATTTCTTTCCGACTCAATTCTTTAATTACTGGGACAATCCTTTCCAAGTAAGTAGCAAGTACCTTAAAACTTTCCTTCTCAACGAGAACATCATTGGAAGCAACTACAACATCAACAATGCACTCCACCGTTTGGGAAAGGGCTTCAGATCCAGGAGGCAATGACGAACTAGCGATCACGTCCAATGTCATTTTGTGGCAAGCAAATGGAAAAAGCAATCAAATTTCAAACACAGAGATGAGACAACCGTGCACCGAGGATGTTGACCTCATTTTCCTCTAGAAGAGATTCCCTGCATCAAAAGAAAGCATCAAATCAGGAAGCTTTGCCCTTGATTAAATGACGATATCCACGGCCTAACTCGGGCTTTATGGACTAAGAGATGAGCAATACATCCAGTCCAACCCCTTTTATTATTTGTAAGGAAGCTTTCTTTTCATAAAGGTTCAATTCTGAAAGTATCCCATGTGTCCCAAAAACTTCCTCGCAGTAATCGACAGTGGCACGTAATGGCAAATGCAAAGCTGAATAAGCAGTAAGAAAAAAGAAGCCATGCACATTCCATCCAAAAAAGTGCAAGATCACAACGAAAAAATGCTCACGGAAAAAATAAGCTACTCCGGGATCAAGCGAAAGACATCATAAATAATTTCGGAGAAGCCACATACTGAGAAACAACATACCGGGAAAGACGTCAGCTGGAACTCCAATCTCGTTCTCAAGCAATTTGCAACTGAGAAATACGAGGTACCGGTCTGAAAATCGAAGTCGTTACGATCGCAGGAGGCATTGATGCATTCTCTCTAGTACCCACCAACATCACAGACCGCTATGCTGACTCCAGTGAACGTAATCCGAGTCCAGCAGCGATCATCACCGTTCAAAGTCAACACCATCGGTCGGAATTGTTCGTTTCGAGATCCGGTCGAAGAGGCGCCCAACCAAAGCGAAAATCGCAACCACTCACCGCCCCCGCGAAACCCGACTTCCGTTCCTCCGGTTTGTAGCTCATGGGCCAAAGAAGAGATGGAACAATCGGGTAAGAGCAGATAGACTGAGCTACGGAGTCGATGTAGAGACCACAACTCTGAACCAAGACTCAAGAAAGTTGACTAGAGGTCAACACCGTCTCTTCTCTTGGCTTCCAAGACCCGAAAGAGAGGAAGAGACCAATGCCGGCGAGGAGACCGGAGTGACGACCACGACAGTTGACACTACCGTCTTTTGGCCGTGTTGATCCTCTTAACGACATCATTGTGTGTTTAAACTTTAGAGCAACGATCCACGCTTTATTTTAATTTTTTTTTGGGTCGAAAAAAGAATTTTTTGAATAAAAAGTGATCAAGCATCAGTGCTACTACTTTATGGGTCTTCGATTTTTGGTTTCTCTGTCAATCTTTTGACAGTGTCAGAGCCTATTTTGTAACCCAATTAAGCGCCGAACTATTTGTTTGCATTGTTTAATATGAAAAAAAAATAATATCATGAAAAATCTCAAATCGATATATTTATGATAAATTTATCCAAAATTAATTTATTTTATCATCAAAACCTCCAAATTGATACACTTGTGATAAATTTACTCAAAACTAATTTTTTAACAACCAAAAACCGCAACTGATACATTTGTAATAAATTTACCCTTTATTAATTTTCATTAAATTGAATTAATATCACAAAAAACTACAAACCGGTACACTTGTAACAAACGGAGGGTAAAATCTCAAATTGGTACACCCGTCAATTACCACATGTTATTTAACTCAGCAATTTGATGGTAAAATTTAACGGAAATTAACGGAGGATAAATTTATCACAAGTATACCGGTCTGAGGTTTATTATGGTTAAAAAACTGGTACACCTGTGACAAATAGAGAGTAAAATCCCAAACCGTTACACCCTTCAACTGACACATGTTATTTAACTCAGCAATTTGACGGTAAAATTTAACGGAGGGTAAATTTATCACAAGTGTACCGGTCAGAGGATTATTATGGTTAAAAAATTAGTTTTTGGTAAATTTGTTATAGGTGTATGAGTTTGAGGTTTTATGTGATATTAACCCAAAAAATAACTTTCAAATTTGAAATGTTATCCAAATTTCAAAAACAAATTATGAAAAATTTATATGTGATTGTAGGTGTCAACTTGTGGAAGTTTCAACTGATTCAGATTGAAAAAATCAAGGTGTATTCGCTGCAAAATTTAGATTAAATAAAAATTAAAAAATAAAAAGTTTATCCAGACAAACTAAAAAACTAAGCACTCAAGAAAATTAACCCTTTTTAGGGTGCGTTTGGGAACACTTTGGGGGAAAGTTTTTGGGAAAATGCAAAGGATTTTGAGCGAAAAGGGTTTTCCGAAATGCAAGTAGTATTTGATAATGTGTATTTTAAAATCACGTTTGAAAGCAACTTTGTCTAAGTACCGTTTGGCAAAAATTAATTTTTTAAAGGACTTTTGCTAATTATTTATAAAAAAAATTCAGCTCAAACCGCCGGCCAACCTCCGGCGGCCAAATCTGGCTGCCGCCTAACCTCGCCTGAGGTCACCCAACCTCAGGCGAGGCGGCGCCGCCAGGGCGACCTCAGGCGAGGTTGCACCGCCGCCTGAGGGTCGCGCAACCCACAGGTCGCCTCACCTGTGTCGCGCGACCCAGGCCGACGCTTGCCTAGGTTGCGCGACCTCAGGCGAGGCGACCTGAGGTCGCGTGACCTAGGCGTCACCTGGGTCGCGCGAGTCCGGCCAACGCCGCCTGGGGTCGGCCGACCTCCGGCGACCGCCGCCTGGGGTCGCCCGACCTCAGGCGGCGCCTATGTTGCGCGACCCAGCTCAGTCACGCGACTTAGGTGCCGCCTGAGGTCGGGCGACCTCAGGCGGCGGTCGCCGGGGTTGGGCGACCCCCAGGCGGCGATCGCCGGACGTCGGCCGTCCCCCAGGCGGCAGTGGCCGGACCCATCAGACAGCGGTCGCCGGCCTCCGGTTGGTTCCTCGAGGAAGATGAACAGTGCCAGACGAGGGCAAAACCGGAAAATCAAAAATAGATGAGGGTAGTTTCGGGAGAAATTTTTTTTATTTACCCGGGTACTGTTGCTTACCGAGAAAGCTGAAAGCCCAAGGCAACCTAGAACCTGCCTTGGGCTTTCAGCTTTCACAAGGCCAACTTTGGCTCAATGGGGTTTCAAAAAAAATTTGCCAAACACCAAATTTTAGTCTAAAGGGCTTTAGGTGTCCAAAGTGGCTTTCCAAAGCCAATCCCAAACGCAGCCTTAATATCTCTAACTAACTACCATCCACTCAAAAGATTCAAGCAGTCACACATTCACTTCAACCGGTGAGTAAAGACAAAGTTTTTTTTTTTGAACAAAGAATAAAGACAAGTTAAAACGACCTGGTTTTGATTTAAATCCTAATTTTTACATCAAATCTTAATTAAATAAGATTTAAAAAATCCAAAAGTTTTTCCGAAAAGAAAGATAAACTAAAAAAAAAAAAAAACCATCGGCGGGAGGAGGACTAGGCTCTCCACCTATGCCATCGGCCCAGGTTCTGGGAGAGCGTCGCACCAAGGATGGGGCGGTAGGGCTAGGGGCTAGCACTCCCACTTGTTCTTTTTTTTAACCTTTAGCTTTTTTGTAATCTAATTTAACTAAAGTTTGGGTTAAAAATTGAGATTTTGATCAAAACAATGCCATTTTAATGCTTTAGTTAACCTTGAGGCACGTAGGACCCCACATAAGAGAGAGAAAATAAATAAAAAAAGAAGTCACATTAGTATTTTTCGTTAACCAAATATGATGAAATTCATTGAAGAACTTTTTTTTTTGAGAAATACTGAAGAACTTGATGGCACCAATTTGATAAATTTTAGGATTTAATTATACTTTTTGAAAGTTTTAGAATTCAATAGCACTTTCGCGACAAGTTTTAAAACTTTTGTTGCACTTATCACTTTTATCTAAGATACTAAAGTCATGCGATATTATCTGAATGTGCTTTTGACAAATGGCCTAATACGGTTGTTTATTTGGATTTCAAGCTCCTTAGTTGATTCACGTAGCTTTCTTCTAATTTTTTGTCCATGTTTATGCATTCTAAACTTTATTCGACTATCTGGCTTTAAGGGTAGTCATAAGAACCATTGCAAATCGAAACGTTTTGGCCAAAAATAAAATTCGATGTGTACTTTAACTCTTCAACTTCATTTTCCTCTTGATTTACATGTCCCTCCATATCTCATCTTGAATGTTCTAAAGAGAAAATGTGAAGCAGCCTCCTCACCTTTTGGACTCACGTCAAATAATCTCCTCAATTTTTCAAATATGAAAGTTTCATCTTCAAACAAAGACCCCAATTGGATAAATAAATATAATATTGTCCAAAAATGGCATTATGCTCTTATAGATGAGGAAATAAATTAAGTTCCCATCTTGCTGAATAATAGCGGTCCTGCATCATCCCTCCGTGAGAAAAACTCGCTTCGATGCGAACAATTCCTGAAACTAGACTGCAAGTTTAAGCATCAAATCTCTCTTGTTCGAAAGAATTGAAACCTATCGAAATGTTGTGTCTTGGTCGTTTCTTCCGTTGACTTGATCGATCATTCCATGGATTCTGGTAATCTTGTCGCTAGATTCAAATGCAAAAGATTTGAACCTTTATTGTGCAGAGACATTGTCAAGCTGACAAATGGCTCGTTCGTTGGTTGCAGGGTGCCGTCAAGCGACGGTTGGAGCCTTCTTGTTGGCCTTTGAATCAACAACTCTTACAAACTGTTTACGCCCAAAAATGACAAACTTTTGATTATTATTGATATGTGATAAATTTAATCGATGATAGTAGAATTTGGTCATTTATGAACGAGGGAATCAATAACTTGAAGGAATCGACAACATGAAGGATTCGACAACTTGAAGGAATCGATAAATACTAGAATCTTGCCAATGTTAGAAATTTATTTTGAGGTAGTCATGAAGTTCAATCAAGTTTTGGCATGAGTGAAGGTCAATTGTGCTATATGTTGTGGTTAGAGCAAGTACAAAATGTTGTTGAGCAATTGAATTGTTTTTCTTCTTATATTTAAATAGTACATATGGATCCATCTTATGAGCGTATGTTATGACAATCCTACCTTTCTCACTAATCGAGATGAAGTTGTAATATCCTGAAATTCAACCCTTTTCGAGATATATAAAATGATTATTTCATCAATATATTATTAGTTAAATCTCGTTCTAAATTGATCACTCATGAGAGGACTAACCCTCGTTAATCCTCCAATTTATCGGTTCGCTCGAAATTCTCGGAAAAGGAAATTTTGGGCCGAGGATTGGAGCCCACGAGAAAGTGAGCCGAGCGAAGGCCCATTGGGCTTCATGCCCAAGTCGCTTCGGCCATTGGGCCCAAACAAATTCAAGTGGGCACAATGAGGCCCACTAAGCCCACTTTACCATTTTCAAACCCAATAGCAAATTTAAACCCAATTTGAGCCCGTGAACTTTTCAAGCCCATTTCTATTCAATTAGGCCCGTTCCAAGGCTTGTCTCTTGACTTTGCTATTGATCTATCGAAATTTGAGTGATAAGCTATCACCAATTAGGTGATAAGCTATCGATAGTTGAGTGATAAGCTATCACCAATGAGCGATAAGCTATCACTAATTGGACAATAAGTTATCGCAATTAGGGCGATAAGTGAATTTTATATAGGTGTTTTATGCTTAATCTAAGTGTTGAATTATGCTCATTTCATGCCGTTTAACGCCTACTTTGCCCTGAATAATAATTGCCCTATGTGAAATCTTATTATTTAATTTTTTAAAAGGGTTTTTGTGAACATATAAATAGTAAACCCTGAGGTGTCGGGTTTATATGTCAAATTTTATAAGTTAAATAGGGAAATTATGTTTAAAAAGGGACGAATGCAAAGTTTGATGGTTTAATTGTGTGTTTGTAAACACGTGTGAATTTATTACTGCATTTTTAGACATGAAAGTTGCAGTATTTTGATGTGGAAGCACAACCATGTCTGCATTAGCTATATGAGGAGAAATGGCTTGAGTGGTTTAGGTGCTTGGGTGGTCACATAATGAGAACCGTTACCCAAGTATGATTGCGGGCGTGCCTTGAATGGCTGTGATGAAACTCCCGCCTGATTGCTGGTGTGCCTTGAATGGCTGTGATGAGACCCCCGATGGATTTCGAGCGTGCCCTAAGTGGCCGTGATCAATACCCGGTTAAACTGGAAGACCTCCGTGCGAGGATGGGCGTGCCCTAAGTGGCCATGATAGATGTTGGTCATGTTGGAAGATCACTAAACCGTGAGATTGTGCCGTGACCCTGAGTAGTCTTAAAAATCGGAATACACATGAGTGCATTGTGCATGGCAAGTTGTTTTGTGTTTTGATTACGTTATATGCTTATTGCATTATTATGACACATGATGATTATAACATGCAGGGCATATACTAAGACAAGGTAAGGATGCCTGCGATTGTGTGATGGCGTGTTTGTGTATGCTGTGCTGAGTTGCTTGACACTGTGTATAATTAAAGCAGAGCAAGGGGTTGCATTGCTATTGATCTGCCATCATTATATTGCTGCATGTTTTAGGTACATCCGAGACAAGTTGACTTCCTAAACGAGGCTTAGATCGTTAACTTGCTGAGATTATCTCATTTATTGTTGTTAACTATTTTCCAAGGCCTTAGCATGGTGAGCCACCCGATGCGGTTTGGGGTGCCGCAAGATATGTATAGTATTATTACTACCCATCATTTTCCTATCAAGCCGCATCTTTTTGAGTGCCACATGTCTATTGTATGGGTGGATGATGGTCTAGCTATGTGGGTCCCTCATCGGCTCTAGGCATGGTTCATTCGTGAGGGCGAGGACATGTTCGGCCCTTTGAGGAGCTTCGATGGTCCTCCAGATGGGAGCTATGGGCAAGAGGTCTAGGACCCTATGGATATTGACCCATCTGACGGGTCAGTGGTGGATCCTGATAGTCCTTGAGGGACATGTCTGGGATCAGTTCTTTTTGGGATGACCCCCTTTTAGGAAGGAGTAGATTGACCCCCGGTCTAGTATCTTTTTGGTAGGGTCGTAAGGAAGATACCTTTGAAGGGCTTGTAAATGTGTTTCCCTAGGGTTAATCTAGTAAATAAATAAAATAGCATTTTGGCATGACTGTTATTGAGTGTCATTACTATCCCTGCTATTTATTGTTATGACTGGGTGATTGTTGTCGCTCCCGTATGCGTAATCGAAAGATAAAATGAAAGGTCGGCGACGAGTCCTGAGACGTCGTATACAAATGACCTAAGTGATTAGGGGTTGTTGCGTGCTTGAGAGTCGGGGCGTGACAGAAATTCTAATGAGGCCATGTTCTAGTTGAGTTTGAGCATATAATTCACTTCGCGAAGTCGTGCCAAGAGCCAAAAAAGGAGAAATTCATTGAAATATGGCACATGGCCTCCGTCACCGCCAATAAAATAAACTTCTGTTCAAATCGCAAAATAAATTCTAAGCCAGTCCACGCCATCTTTGTAAACTCGTCACTGTCCTCCATTCTTGAAACAGGAAATGGTGAATAAAGGCGGTTCGAACAAAACCATGGCTCAGTAAGTGACAGCCACCCAATTCTATAGGATCAAGCAAAGGACAATGCAATATTATAAATATGTGTATCTGACTATGTGCATCGTGACATTAGCTTCAACATGCATTCTCAAATAATGTGAACATTCCATACATTTTCTTTCCATAATTACATGACTCATAGTGCAACGTATAATATAGCAAGCAAAAATCATTCTCAGTCGCTCATGTCAAAATCCTACGGTCATGCTCTGCCAGAAGACATAGACCAAAAACCATATTGGCTGCGCTTGGTTGACCGTATAAAAGCCAGGATAGGATATGTTTTATCATATCCTGTGTTTGGTGATAGTCCAGGATAGGATAAAGTCGGATATAAACCGAATATAGCCCGGATAAAAAAATCCGGGGGGGAGGGATAGGATAGACCCGGATAGGATTTCTAATGTCTATTTTTCCAGAATCCTATGCTCCACTCGCCGTCGTCTTCATCCTCACACTTTGTGCGCTTTCACCAAAAAATTTTCTCGGCTTTTTTTCCTTCACCGACTCCTCCGGACCCGTGAATAGCAAAAAAAAATAAAATAAAAATTATCCTATCCGACTTTAAATTCGTAGTCCACCAAACAGTGGACAGGATATGAAGAAATCCCAAGATTTCTTATTCTATCCTATCCAGTCCTATTCTGTTTAGAAATCTAGACGACCAAACGCAGCCATTGGGTATCGTTAAATCCCGAAAAGCACATCAGCTATGATTAAGCCCCGAAATCACGTCAGCCGTTATTAAATCCCAAAATAGAACCAGTTTGTGCATGTATACACCGTATCTCACTACATATGTCACGCCTTGCACCCTACGGCGCGCCACATCCCTCACAAAGGTTGATTCGAGTGCGACGTCTCAAGACGCGTCGCCGACCCAACTCCCAAAACAGAGTACCAAGCATGTGCGGAAGCAATCAAACACCCGTACGATATAATTACACATAACCAAGGGTAGTCATACAACCAACATACAGACAAACATACACTTGCATTACTATCGGGGAACCATATACAATATCCATATACAGCTTGAGCATCAAAAGTCAAAAGCTGGTCAACAACCACTACGGCAAAAAGGTGTAAGTGGCCCGGGGGTCAGTCTACTACTACTAACGGCGGGGCACTAGTAAAAAAGGTGCTGGCCCTACCAATCTGGGGCTAACGCCAAAGCTTACGGTGCCCAGTCTGGATCGGAATCAGAGGACTCCGAGGATGATGAGCTGTTAGGCATCTCCTCCTCAGAACCCGATAAGTCCAGCTCAGACTCGACCTTCGCAGCCTCATCCTCCTAGCCCATGTCCTCAGGCTCGGCCTCTGGTACGGGGTCCTCCTCCATCGGCTCCGGCTCCAAGTCCATCGGCTCGATCTCGTCCTCCTCAAACACCACGGGTACGCCATCAGAACTCGAGCCCTCCTTAGACGAGGAACCAGGATCCGTCACCTCGCCATCGGGGCACCGGGGGTACCTCGTGCCCAACCCGATAAACGGGACATCAAAAGTTCGGAGAGGACCATACTCTCCGAGGCTATCCCTGAAACACCACGCTACATACTCGTGGGTCTGGTAATATGTTTCCCTTATATCCACCCATACTATAGCATAATGCCTAACACACGATTCCCCGTTCTCTACGGGGTGTATCGTCCTCGTCCGCTCCACCCTGAACGAAATCCCAAAACGAGCCGGAACTCTAGGCATCTCAACTCTGGGGGTCTGAAAGGTGGGGTTTAAACAACAGTGAGAATAATCTCAGTGAGTAGTTCCCTAAACCTAAGCTAGGCTAACATGCACCTCCTGACGGGCACTAACCAAACAACACGCAGTCAAAAATGTGAATGACCTAGGCCCTCGGGCCCAAATCTAAAACTTACTTGACCCTGCAGGTTAGGCATTTAATAAATAATCGCAATCACGCCATAGAATTCAATCACGGCACATAAACGCGTATCATAACGTCACGACGCATGTCATGCATATGCTCGTGCTCGCACTCATGCTCATGCCTCATCAATGCATTATCGCACACTTGCATGCTAGCACTCTTGCCATTTATCAATTTCTCCTCCGACCCGCGTTAAACGCATCAGGTCTAACAGTTTGAGATCGATCTCCGGCCCGTAGGCTCATGACACACAACCCGCGTAAAATGCATCAGGACGGTCATCTTCTGGTAATCCGGGCATCGTCCCGCGTAATACGCCTCAGGACGGGTTCACTATCCCGCGTAAAACGCATCAGGGTTTATTGTGATCACACATTCACAGGCACCAATTTTTATCTGAACCTCGCGTAAAACGCATCAGGGCATTTTAGGTGATCACAATGCACATATCACTCAGGCACACTTGTGTATGCACCTGTCGTGCCAATGCTGGAGATGCATACTCATGGCTATAACGCTCATATTTGGGCATTCACTTGCACCATGCATATTCAATCTCATGAATCAACACGCCCAATTAGACAATCAATTCAAAACAGCCATGGCACAACTTGACACACAATCCATGCATATAATCATACAATCGGGTCCTCAAGAATTCGCGCAATCGAGGCTCGCCAAGCTACTCCGTTCTTAGCCACACTAGACATGTCACTGCATCACCGAATCACTCCCAATCAAGGACAATTCAACCACTAACTCAGTCCATCCAACATTTCCGCCAATTACACTATTAAACCTCCAATCAATTGCGCCTCGCCCAATTCGATCTTAGTGTGGACAGCCTCCACACGGGCCTCTCTAGGCCAATAAATCTCCTCAAAATAATCTATTTAGTTCCTCAAAGAGCATCCAAAAACCGCACCATGAAAACAATACTAGGCGCGTGCTAACTTCCACGATTTAAGCCCGAACTTGACCGAACTCGACTGAACTCGAGCCATTCCGATCCGACAAATTCCAGCCAATCCACAACGCATTCACAGCCGCTAAATTTCCTCAAAATAGTCACACTAAACCACCAAATCAGCCACAACATTAGCCCCTAATGTGCTCCACCATATAACCCCATAATTTACCCTAATTAACCCCTAAAATCCATATAGAAATGCAAATTAGCCTAATTAGGGCTTAGGGTCAAACTCACTTGAAGTCCTAAGCTTGAAATGGGGCTGAACAAGCAACGAGGAAGGCTGGGCAGCGGTGGGGCAGCGGCGGCGACGGGCGACCTTCCCGGCGCACGTGCGGCGGCGGCTTGCGGACGGCGAGCCTAGGCGGAGGGGCTGCTGGTCGCGGCGGACGGGAGAGAGAGAGAAAAGTGGGACGGCTGGATGGCTGGGCGAGATGGTGGCGGCGGCGAATCGGCTCTGGCGGCGGCGGAGCTCCTCCGGCGAGATTGGCCTTTCACGGCCAAACAAGAAGGAGATGAGAGGGAGAGAGTGATGCGTGGGAGGAGGGGCTGCCGGCTGAGGTGAGAGGAACGGCGGCTCACGGCGGCGGCACCGGAGGCGGCGACGGCACTTCGGCGAAGGCGCACGGAGCTGAGGAAGGGGGGCGAACCGGCGGCGACGGAGCAGCATGGCGACGGCTGGGACGACGGCGGCGACGTCTAGGTGTTGGGCCGGTGCTGGGGAGCTGGCTAGACGGCGACCGGGACACGCCGGACGCGGCGGCAAGCGGCGACGAGCCGAGCTCGTGCGCTCGGGAGGGGAGGAAGGCAGCGTTGGGCGGAGCTGCCGCGCGACGCGGCGGCGCGACGACGGCGCAAGGAGGACGGCGGCGTCGGCGGCTGGTAGGGCGGCGTCGGGCGGAGGCGGAAGGGCGGTCGAACGACAGACGGTGAGCAGGGCAAAAATGAAGCAGAACCAGTCGGGGCTGGGGGAGGAAGAAGGAAGAGAAGAGAGAAGAGAGAGAAAAAGAAAGAAAGAAGAAAAAGAAGGAGAGAGAGGGAGTGGTTGCATGAGGAAGGGGTCTGACATGCAGAAGGGGACATGACCGGAAGGGGAAACGTGCGCGGCTTGGGGAAAGTAGAGAGAGAAAGAAAGAGAAAGAGAAAGAGAAAGAGGGACTTAACAAATATAAGTTTCGTTCACTATAAAAAAAAATGTCATGCAACTTTTACGAAACATAGAAGTGGTAAAAGTCACTTACCTCGATCACTCACAAAGTCATACTATGCGGAGTTAACCTATGAATCTGGCCGGCCCTAAACACAATTTAAGGCTCATTACAGAAAATATTAGCTTAATATAATAACTAGACCGTCTTGGACGAAAAAGCCCGTTTTGGTAAAATTACGAAAACGCCGTCTGAGGTTCGGTCTTCGGATTGTGGGCTCGACACATATCAAATAGCTCAAAATTACTTACAAGTTAGTAAATTACCATGTGTTTTCCCGGAATGTCAGAAAATAATTTTTCTCTTGAAATAGTCCTGTAATTGAATTTTCCTAGTTTGAAATTATTTTCCAAACTAGCACCGGAAACTCCAAACTCACTTTCCATTAATTGTTTTGATAAGTAATAATTTAATAAGCATTCATGTCAGTGGAGACATTTTGACACACGCAAAGCGTAATTTTCAGGAATTTAATTCAATTTCAGGAATTTCTATGTCCACATGTTTTCATTTAAAACACTTCATATGGAAACCAAAAAAAAAACACTTCCTATACCAAATTTAAAACCTAATATTTTTTAAAATAACATAAACACATAATTTTCCAAGTATGCTATATTTTTTGCAAAAATTGCAATGATTCAAAAAATTCCAGCAAATTCACATAACGTAGTATGTGTGATGCGCAGTACAACGGTAAGAATGGCATCAATTCCAGACCCCAAAGTAAGCCTTACCGGCCTCAGAAGTTATTGCACCCTCTCAAGACTCCATTTTCCAAAATTTCCAGTTTTGGGCCGCCCAATTTAAGGGTTCGAAATGTTTGTAAGCTCTCTTATATTTTTCCCAATCTTCATGAACTTCTAACATTTTTAAGATTTCTAATGGAATCAAGTAATTTCGAAATATTTGCTTCGTATAAATCCAACTCAAGCAGGGATTCCAGTCCTCCAATCGAGTCCAGTGGCTATCATAACTTGCAATCATATAGATCTTTCACCTGCAACGTATTAAGAATGATGATATATTCACAAAATTCTACTTTCTTGTAGGTGATGAAGAGAAAAAATAAGTAGTATTTCGGTAGCAGTTGCTCACGACACATGACCGGTGATGTTACCAAATTCATAAGCCTTGTTTGAATCGACGGTGGTACTATCACCTTTGGAGAAAAAGATAAAGGCAGAATTGTTGGTAGAGGCAACATAAAGCCGGATAATTTGATCATCGAGGATGTCTCTCTCGTAAAGGGACTGAACCACAACTTAATCAGCATCAACCAATTATGTGATAAAGGCTTCAGGATAAGTTTAGAAGAAGGTAAATGTATCGAAGTAAGTAAAGACATCTCAATCATTTCCTTTTCTTTGGGTTTTCTCTGTTGTAAATAGTGACAGGATTTGTATCTGAATAACTAGATATGTAGATGTCTATCTATTCCGGAAGATGAATATCCTCATACCAATATCTTGTTACGGCGACTCGCCACCTTTACTTGAAGTGCAGGTATCAAAAAAGTCATTTGCTCTTTTAACATTCATGTAGAACAGTTGTACAGGGTTCAAGTTGGCGTACAATTGCCAGAAGGGATCGCAACAACACGAGGAATGTTGGGTAGATGTCGTGATTTTTTGAAGTTTCAAAGGAGGCGACTGTTCTGTTTCATGATTGCATAGTGTATCATTGCTTGGGCAGTTGTCTACTCTTGATGGGCATTAACCAATGTATCTAATTCCTGGGATTTCACTCATAAGCACCTAAATCCTCTTCAACAGGGAGATGGTTAAACATTCAAGTAAATTATTCCGGAAACTGGATGCCTTTCTCCATGTTTTTGCTCCTTAAAAAGGGATTTCCCGTGAAAATGCTGCCTCCAACTCCTCCAAAGAAAATGCTATGGTTCTTCTCTCTGTCTCGTATTTATAGTGCCTTAGCATTCATTTTTCTACACGCTTTGCATCTTTTGCTATGCAGATTTAATAATCAAGTAGATACTTGTATTTTAGGTGGATTTCATTTCTGCATTACTTCTCTCTGTTTCATTAGAAGTGTGTTTTTCATTGATCTTCATAATTTCTATTGGTTTTGGTTCTGATATAGCAATATGCTCAAACTTTACAATTTTTGCATTAAGGGCTTACTTATTATTCATCCCAAGATCTACTGTAAAATAATTTTCTCTGTTTGGTGCTACATTTTTACTTAATAAATTCATTCCCAGGAATGGCAATGTGCTCAAATATTTGGTTCACTGCGGAGAAGGTGTTCTCCGGAGGATTGGATGGATAAGCTCCTTCCTGATACCGATATATTACGATCAGCTAGGTAGCAAACTTTCTCGAGCTTGAAGCTGCTGGGAGGTCGTGTAGGTGCTCATCTAATAAATCCTCATCAGTTCAGTTTTTCTCTTCACTTGAACCGAGATTGTTGCATGACAGACATGAGGGTAATGGTACTGATATATATTTTCCTATATTTTGTCGATTTTGATGAGGCACATTCGCAGTGCTGAGATGCAAATTTGATTGCCGCTGGTGCAGTTCCAATGCTAACACCACCACCTGTAGCTGATGTTTTTAATAGTGCTGCAAGTCCATCTGTATTGTCAGATCAGGGCAATGATTCATACTATTAGATATCTGAACTTGGATAACTGAAAGTTGGGCATAGTGATTCTGCTGATCTTGGCATTGGCAACTCTGAACATGAGCTGACCTATCCGGAAGCAAGTTTGGCGTATGGACTCTTTAATAGAAAGTCCATTTTGGACAACATAGAAAGATTTTCCTGGCTTGAAGTATGCAACAGAGGTGTAAACAGCATGGTGAGTGGCAGAGGAGCCCCCTTGCAAACAACACTACACATAATCCCGAATTTCCTGACGTGCAAAATCCTGCCACTGGAGGGTTACAGTTTTCCAAGTGTCTTAGCTGTCCCTCTTCCATCAGAAGAGTGGCAAAAGTTGAACAGAGTTCTTACAACTACGCAACAAAATTTATCTACAGCAAAAACAGACATGGAAGATCTCATAGCCAGATTGAATCAAGAGATTGCTGTAAGACAATTCTTAACAACATTATGTTCTTTGCTCTTGGAGAATATGTCAAGTCTTCTATCTACCCATCATCTCCGATCCAGAGAAATGTCTGCTGCCTCTCCACCATTTTGTATTTCGAGATAAGAGTAGTGATTTGTGCCATTCAGAATTTCAGCTTCTGTGCAGTAAATACTGGTATTTCTTTACCCAGCTGGTCACCCCGAACTTCTCCCTGTAGTTTGAACATATGCCAGTAGTCATTTGATAGTATCTGCAGGACTAATCAGATATACTCAAAGGATGAAAGGCAGTATGGATCTATTTGATGAATACATCACAAATTTAGCCCTTGAAAGCTAGCGGTGTTTTTCAATCTGTTATATTTTCTGTGTTGTTGAGCTTTCATATGAATGCTTAATCTATTATAGGTCGTTCTGGTTGTGATATCCCCATCTTGAGACCATTACATGGTTAAGAGGCTGTCATTACCTAGTTGCGCAATGACTTTTCTGACTCCATATACTAGTGTTTGTTCAAGGTCATTGTTTTGGATGACGCAACTAAATTCATGAAAATTGTGTCTTGAAGGTCAAAGATCTTGAAGTGGAACTAGAAACCATGAGAAAAATTGAGGAAGATGCTGATGGTCATGTTCATTGACAATGCAACATTGAGGAAATGAACGAACTCGGTAATCCATTGTGCTTTAAATATGCATGTCAAAGCCGAAGAAAAGGATGAAGATGATGAAGAAGTCAGTAATTCGCACTGTATCATTTCTCTTTCGAAATTTATTCTTTGACTGACATTTCCTCCAGAATTAGAACGGTCTGTTCATATCAAACAGCGACAATCCAGGACTCCGACATTTCAAGAAGTGGTAGTTTTGGATGTACACACTTCTAAGAGTGTATACGATACATAGGAAATGAGTTTTTGTTAATGGATTTTAGCTTTATGACTTCCTTTCGGTATTGTATCTTCCTTCTGTTGTATAGTTGTAGAACCTCAGACAATTTCTTTTGGAGGAATGAAGAACCTTAGATTTACATCACTAAGAATCCAGCATATGCAGCCTGGGTTCTTTTAGGTCTTTGAATTCCGACTAAGCCAAGTACAAATCCTTGATTAAAATCGATGAAGATTTCCATGAGTATCAATATAGGTGTTGCAGATGCAAGAAGAGAAACGACTTGCTTAATTCATCGTTCTCAAATGATCCCTGAGGAGCTTGTATCTCCTGAAATATGGCCACGAGCAAATCGATAAAGGCATGAACAAGATAATACACAAAAGATATTCTCAGGTTTTTCAACAACACAAAAAAGTTTAAACTTTAGTAAATTTGGGAAATTGATCTATGATGCACTATGCCCCAACCCCAACCTCAAGCACAATGGCTAATTTGCTGAAACCATGATAAACAACCATAGTTGCATTGATCCCTAAATTACAGGAAAATTATCCTGTGTAAGAAGAATAGCCAAACAATCATTGTAATAACCGTCAGACATAATTGCATCAAATTCTAGAAAATAACCACGATTTCGCTGCATCATACCTATCTATCGCCACATCGAACTTTCGACTACTTTACCTTACCAAAACAGAAATAATTCTTTAATATATTGAATCCATTCTAACAAGTTTCTAATATATTGCCAAAATAAATTCTCGCTTGCCATTTACTCCAACAATTACCTCTCATGCCTCGACAAATTATTATCCGATGAATCTGTCTTCCTTTAAAGACCTTCCTCTCCCCTCCACTACATACGTGACTAGCTAATTAATCCCCTTACAAATGGCTAATGATATTTCCACACCCCTAATAACTTTTTCCACAATTATTACACAAGTACGTCGAATATTAATTAAGTTATAAAATGGCTTTGGAAGAAGTTATTATTGCCATGAAAGAAAATTTTCTAGTTCTTAGATTGTGGAAGAAATTATTATTATTATTGAAAATACCATTACCCTATAAATAATCGAGTCAATTTTGTCTTGGCAAACACAAAGTTCCCCAAGCAATTTATAAAGAATGTGAACAACCATTATTACATCAACTGATACTTCTATAGTCATCATCCCGTTTATGAACTACCTTCTAATTCCCACAATAATGTAACTATTTAATCCGCGGATCATGATAAGAACTTCCTTTTCTATTTCTTTTGACATTCCAGAATATTACAAAAACGATAGGTGCTTTATTTATTTTTAAGACATAAGGTGAACATGCATGCATGCATGCTTTAAACTGAATATTCTAACAGGTAAAAATAGAAAATTGCTCAGGAAAAAAACAGAAAAAGAAAATAAAGAGGAAGAAGAAACCAATCAATTTTTACCGACTGTAAGAGGATATGAGATAAATCTTCCTTTCTTGAGTTGGTTGTAGAAGTGTTTGTCAGTAGCCTTCCAATCTTCATCAGTGCCAAAAAATGTTGAATAAACATTAAATGTCCGTTTTTTATTAGTGCGTTATTTCAGCAGTTTTATAGGAAAATGAAATGTCAAGAGTCAGAAGTTACTCTTATGGGTGATAATGGGTTTTAATTTTGGTTTATGGCTATTAATAGAATTGCTTATAATTAAGTTTATTTCAGTTTTAGAAGGGCAGACTACAACCTATAAATAAATCATTGTATTGCTTGTAAGAATGACACAGAATCTTTAAAAAAAAAGCCTCTCTTCAGAAATTATTTTTTCTCCACAAGTCCATAGTTTGCAGCCAACAATTTTTTTTACAAATTGGTATCAGAGCCGATGGGGAGTGTAATCAATAATGTGCCGCTGCCCCGATTAACGAAGGTGAACTACGAGAATTGGAGCATCCAAATGAAAGCCCTTCTCGGTTCTGTGGATTGTTGGGAGGTGGTTCAAGAAGGTTTCGAAGAACCAGAATCTACCGCAGAATATACGGCGGCTCAAAATAAGGCGTTGAAAGAAACGCGATTAAGAGATAAGACGGCATTGTACATGCTGTTCCGAGCTGTTGATGAGTCGGGCTTTGAGAAGATTGCGAGTGCGAAAACTTCAAAAGAAGCGTGGGACATCTTGGAGACTGCGTACAAAGGAGCCGACCGAGTTAAACAAGTTCGCCTTCAAACTCTTCGCAACGAGTTGGAAGGCATGAAGATGAAGGAGTCGGAAGGTGTGTCCGATTACATCACGCGTGTTCAAACCGTGGTGAATCAACTCAACCGAGACAGAGAAAAGTTGTCCGATGCACGGGTCGTGGAGAAGATTCTGAGGTCGTTAACCGACAGTTTCGAGAATGTGGTATGTGCCATAGAAGAGTCAAAGGATCTAGCAACGTTCACGGTCGACGAGCTTGCCGGTTCCCTTATGGCACATGAATATCGTAAAAAGAAGAAGAAGGAGGAGACACTTGAGCAGGCACTTCAAACCAAAGCATCAATCAATGACGAAAAGATATTCTATTCTCAAAACTTTCGAGGTAAATGGCGTGGCCGTGGTAGTCGAGGAAATAGTCGCGGTGGGAAAAGCCGCGGTCAAGAAGGGTATCATGAGGAGAAGGGGCAATCAAACCAACAGAATTGGCGTGGAAGAGGACGCGGTCGTGGAAGAGGCAGTCGGTCAAATTATTCCAACATCGAGTGCTACAAGTGTGGCAAATATGGTCACTATGAGAAGGATTGCAATTCCGATAAGTGTTACAATTGTGGAAAGGTGGGGCATTTTGCAAAAGAATGTCGAGTCGAGAAAAAGGTGGAAGAGACAACCAACCTAGCCACTGAAGATGAGGTGAAAGAAGGTTTTCTCTTAATGGCATATAACAAAGTCAGCACCGACAACGACACGGTGTGGTACCTCGACACGGCTGCAAGCAACCATATGTGCGGGCACGAGCATTGTTTCAAAGAGATGCGAAAGGTTGAAGCTGTATCTGTATCGTTTGGAGATGGCTCGAAGGTTGAGGTCAAAGGCCAAGGTACGATTTATTATTTACAAAAGGATGGTTTAGTTGGGTCAATCCAAGATGTGTATTACGTACCAGACCTCAAGAGCAACATTTTAAGTATGGGGCAACTCATGGAGAAAGGTTATTCGGTTTTTATGAAAGACCGGATATTACTATTGAAAGACAAGCAAGGGCGTTCAGTCGCTCAAGTTGAAATGGGGAGAAATCGGATGTACAAACTGAATTTGAGAAGTGTACGAGAAAAATGTTTGCAAGTCAACGTAGAAGACAAGGCGTCACTGTGGCATCTCCGTTTTGGTCACCTACATCATGAAGGCCTAAACAAGTTGGCAAAGAAGAACATGGTGCACGGACTACCGGACATGGAATACGAGGGAAAATTTTGTGAAGAATGTGTACTCGGAAAGCATGCAAGAATGTCGTTTCAAAAGAAGGCAGAATATCGGGCTAAGCAACCTCTCGAGTTGATTCATTCCGACATATGTGGACCAATCACTCCTGAATCTTTCAGCGGAAAAAGGTATTTCATTTCTTTTATTGATGATTTCTCACGAAAAACTTGGGTTTATTTTCTGAAAGAAAAATCTGAGGCGTTCGAGGTGTTCAAAAAATTCAAAGTACTGGTGGAAAAGGCAACCGGTAGACACATCAAATCTGTACGATCCGATAGAGGTGGCGAGTACACTTCGACGGTTTTCATGGAGTATTGTGAGGAGCAAGGCATAAGGCGATTTCTAACCGCACCGTACTCTCCACAGCAAAACGGTGTGGCCAAGAGGAAGAACTGGACCATTCTCGACATGGTTCGGTCAATGCTCAAGAGCAAGAAAATGCCGAAGGAATTTTGGGCGGAAGGCGTGCAATGCGCCGTCTATGTTCAAAATCGGTGTCGACATGCGAAGTTTGTATGATCAAACACCACAAGAGGCATGGAACGGACAAAAACCGACAGTCTCTCATCTCAAAGTATTTGGCAGTTTGGCCTACGCACACGTGCCGGATCAGCGAAGAACAAAGCTCGAAGACAAAAGCAAAAGATATATTTTTATTGGGTATGATGAGAAAACAAAAGGATACAAGCTATTCGACCCGATAAGCAAGAAGATTCTAGTGAGCCGTGATGTACGAGTTCATGAAGCAAATGAGTGGGATTGGAATAAAGCAACAGAGGGTATCATCAAAGTTGGAGAATCATCAACTGCTATACCAACAACCATACCGGAAAATTCTGAAACTATTGATGATGAAGATGAACCGCGACAACCCAAAATGCGAAGTTTACAAGATTTGTATGATTCGACAAATGAGGTACACCTTGTATGTCTTTTGGTGGATTCCGAGAATATAAGTTTTGAACAGGCGGTGCGAGACAAGAAGTGGCAAACTGCCATGGACGAGGAGATTAAAGCAATAGATCGCAACAACACATGGGAGTTAGCAGAATTGCCGAAAGGAACTCAGCCCATTGGTGTCAAGTGGGTGTTTAAGAGAAAGATGAATGCTCAAGGGGAGATAGAACGATATAAGGCGAGACTTGTAGCAAAGGGATACAAGCAAAAGGCGGGAATCGACTATGACGAGGTGTTTGCTCCCGTTGCAAGAATGGAGACAATCAGATTGCTCATTTCACAAGCGGCTCAATTCAAATGGCTGATATTACAAATGGATGTCAAGTCGGCATTCCTGAATGGTGTGCTTGAAGAAGAAGTTTATATCGAACAACCAGCCGGGTACATGAAAATCGGAGAAGAAAAGAAGGTGTTGAAATTGAAGAAGGCACTTTACGGGTTGAAGCAAGCACCGCGGGCGTGGAATACTCGTATCGATACATACTTCAAGGAGAACGGGTTCGAGCAATGTCCCTACGAACATGCCCTTTATGTGAAGAAGAGTGGAGGTAATATGTTATTTGTTGCTCTTTATATTGATGACCTCATTTTTTTGGGGAATAATAATGAAATGATACAAAAGTTCAAGAGCACAATGACACGGGAATTCGAGATGACAGATTTGGGCTTGATGAAGTTTTTCCTTGGTCTGGAGGTAAGACAAGGAAAGACGGGTATCTTTGTATCCCAGGAGGCATATACAAAGGAGATTTTGAAGAAGTACAAGATGGAGTCTTGCAATCCGGTTTCAACACCAATGGAACCGGGTGCAAAACTCTCTAAGTTTGATGGAGGAGAACGAGTCAACGCAAGCAAATACCGGAGTTTAGTGGGAAGCCTTCGCTATCTCACATGCACAAGGCCGGACCTTGCATTAAGTGTCGACATTGTAAGTCGGTTCATGGAGGAGCCAGTTTATTCACATTGGAAGGCGTTGAAGCGAATCCTACGGTACATCAAAGGAACAGTGTCACTCGGGTTATTCTATACAAATGCGGCAGATTACAAGTTGGTCGGGTACTCCGACAGCGATTGGTGCGGAGACTTGGACGATCGGAAAAGCACATCGGGTTATGTGTTTTTTATGGGTGACACGGCGTTTACCTGGATTTCAAAGAAGCAACCGATCGTGACACTCTCGACATGTGAAGCTGAATATGTGGCAGCATCTTTGTGTGTACGTCATGCGATATGGCTCAGAAATTTGTTGGGCAAGTTGGAGTAAGAACAACTCGGTGCGACTGTGATACGAGTTGACAACAAATCAGCAATTGAGTTGAGCAAGAACCCAGTGAATCATGAGAGAAGAAGAAGCAAGCATATTGACGTTCGCTTTCACTTCATCCGAGATCAAGTGAAGGAAGGAAGTGTGGAATTAGTGCACGTGGCAAGTCGGGACCAAGTCGCGGATATCTTCACGAAACCGCTACCGACGATACTTCTCGACAACTGCAAAAGATTGATCGGCATGAAAGATGGCAGAAGCATTTAAGTTTATGGGGGAGTCTTGTTGAATAAACATTAAATGTCCGTTTTTTATTAGTGCGTTATTTCAGCAGTTTTATAGGAAAATGAAATGTCAAGAGTCAGCAGTTACTCTTACGGGTGATAATGGGTTTTAATTTTGGTTTATGGCTATTAATAGAATTGCTTATAATTAAGTTTATTTCAGTTTTAGAAGGGCAGACTACAACCTATAAATAAATCATTGTATTGCTTGTAAGAATGACACATAATCTTTAAAAAAAAAGCCTCTCTTCAGAAATTATTTTTTCTCCACAAGTCCATAGTTTGCAGCTAACAATTTTTTTTTACAAAAAAGATTGATATCTGGGCCACTTCGATGACCAAGTAACACGTGTCTGGAATATCTAGATCGGGCAAATTTCCCGGTAGACAATCGTCGAGATCCAAATACTCCAGCTTCCTTAATTTTGATAAATCAGGCAACCTTTCCAAGGAACTGCATCTGCAAAAAAACAACACCTCTAGCGATTCCAATTTCTCCACACCTCAAGTCTCCATTAGCCCGGGGCAATTAATCATCAGCAATTGTCCGAGCCCCTCTAATCTTGATACAAAAAGCCTCTCAAGCAATTCACTATCCTCCAAACGCAAACTCCAGAGTTTCTCCAGTTGTTGTCCAAGCACATCATCAAATTCGATCTCCCTGAGCTGACAATTACCAAGGCACAAGGAAGACAGATTTGTCAAGTTGGAAAACAGTGACCTTCCCATGGGTGACTTCATATCATATAGAGTCAAATCTTCAAGACTGGACGGAAGCCCCACCAGAGATTGCGGATCAACACAAGTTATATTAAGGATCCGAAGATGAGAAAGAGTAGCCAAATTAATAGGATGAAATGTGACATCTCCAATGACAAGTGTCAAATTCTGCAGATAAGATAACCCCTCGATCCACTCTATATGTGGAGCTCCTAGTCTGAATTCTGACAAGCAAGGGGTGTTGCCCCATATATGAAGATTGACTAAGTTAGTTAGGTATGAGAGATCAATGGATATCCACAATAAATGAGCTGAGAACTTTAACTCCTTCAAACTCACGGGGAGCTCTGGCAACTGTTCAAGTTCATTCCATCCATCCAAACAAAGTTGTTGGAGATGGGAAAGCTTATTCATAGTTGTGGGCAATCTCCCAATCCTGGTCTTTGTTAGCTCTAGCATCGTAAAGCGGGATAGACCCCCAAATTGACTTGGAACTTCTCCCTCCAAACTTTTACAGAAGCTAGCACTTAAAACTCTAAGATTCTTTAGCATCCCTATGGTTTTAGGTAATTCTGTGATATATGTGTGGCTCAAATCTAGCTCAAGCAAAGACTCTAGCTCTCCTATTTGGTTCGGTAGAGTCTGTATACAAGTCTGACTAATACTCATCTTCCTCAACTTTTTAAGATTCCCAATAGAAGCAGGTAATTTTCTAATTTATGTTCTATCCAAATTTAGCTCAAGCAAAGACTCTAATCCACCTATTGAGTCCGGTAGCTCCTCCATCAGAGTTCTAAAAAGTGACATCCTCCTCAACATTTTAAGATCTCTGATGGAGTCCAGAAATGTTCCAAGCAAATAACAAGTATCTAAAAACAAATACTCCAGACATGTCATCCCTCCAATGGAATGATGAAGTTCTCCATTGTGCATCCCTCTTATGTCTAGCCTTGACAGGGATTTTAGACTACCTAATACAGAAGGTCCTAGAAAACGGTCGCAACCGTCCCTCTTTGGGTAGTCCGAATAGTAGATTCTTAGGTGCTTCAAGTGCTCCAGCTTAGAGAGAGAGCCATCAACCACTGCCAAGTTTGAAGACCCTTCAATAGCCAATGTCTTCAAATTCAAGCATTTTGAGAAGTCGGGAGTCCTTTTTAAGCTTTGGCAATACTTGATCGATGCAACTTTTAAGTTCTTGCTCACCTAAAAAAACAAACAATGAGTCAGCCAAGTCAAGAATGGAAAATTGGAAAGTTTGGTTAGCGAGACAAATATGAGAAAAAGTAAACAACATAGTATGATGTTTGTACTAGGCATGACTGTTGACACCTAATTTTTAGCCGGTGCGTCATTAAAAATAAAAATTCGAGATTATGGTTTCCGATCGCGACGGAGCCCGTTTCTTGAGCAAAAAGTGTCGTTTTTTAATTCCGTCTGTTGGTTTAGCTTTTATAAGCAATTTTCTATTCATTTCATACAAAAACCAGAAAAAGCAAATGGTTGACTTTAGCGTTGACTTTTTGGTCAACCCTTTGACCAAAAGTCAACCCCAGGTCAAATTGGGGCTTTTCGCTTAAAAAGATTCCTTTCAAGTCCAATTTCACTTTAGAAGTGGAAATTTTAGAAAAATTCAAAGATTTGATCATAAAATCAAGCTCCTAGTGAAAAGTCAACTAGGGTTTGACTTTTGGTCAAACCTTTGACCAAAAAAATTGAAAAATATAAAAATCCAAAAATCATCTTATTTTACATTCAATTTACCTTTGGCATTAGAAATTTTACAAAAATCGATTTAGAATCAACTTTTTCCCAAATTGCGGAATTTGATTCAAATCGGCCAAAAATGAAATTACTTCATTTCTAGTCTTTTTTTAGGTTAGTGTTCTTCACGACATTTGATCTGGAGGTCATTTTATATCCGATTTTTTAACCAATTTTGTGATTCCAAGCCAAACACAAAAACCCCCAATTTTAGCCCTAATCAGTGATTTTGATCGATTCTTCATGATGTGCGCAATTGAGACACGATTGAACCTGATTTCTTATATGAAACCCAAATTCAAAATCAATTTTGGAAGAATCACATGAATTTGGGTCAATTTGATCAATTTAGTATCCAATGATTAGGAAGTCTAAGAGTAATTGGTCTAAATAGTGCAATTCAACTTGACCCACTCTAGACTAATATTCAATTTGATGAATTGGGACTCAATTTGGTTAATTAGACCTCAATTAAACTTGTTAGTCTAGCTCGGTCATGCGATTACTCAAATTCAGAGCTAATTGACTCAAATCGGTTTAATTCAAATTGAACTAATCCGATCGAACTAGTCATTTTTCGGTCGAAAATTTTGATAATCGATAATCCGGTCGGACCAACCAAGGTTAGTCACATCCTCTTGAGTGCAAAAATGACAAAAATGCCCTTAATAAAAAATGACAAAAATGCCCTTAATTAAGAATGACAAAAATGCCCTTCTTTAAGGATTAAGCAAATTAATTAGGGGATTAGCAAATCAATCATGGCCATTCATTTAGAATTGATCATGTCCATCCATAATGCCATGTCATCAATCCTTAGCCTCTAAGGAATATTCTTAATCATTAAGGATGCATTTTGGACCATTTGATCAATCTAAGGGCTAAAATTCAAAGTTGAAGGGGGTATATAGTGTTTTTCCCTCCAAAAATCAAAGGGGGGTGTTCATTTTCAGATCTAGTTTCTCTCTCCTCTCTCTCTCTCTCTCTCTCTCTCTCTCTCTCACGATCACCTCTCTCTCTAGCCCTCTCTCTCGGCGACAGCCTTGCCGGCCCCTTGCCGGCTGCTTTCCGGCGAGCCACCGCCCCACCGGCGTCCCCCACGGTGGCCTGAAGCCAGTCGCAACACCAGCCACCTCTGCTGGTGGCCGGAGCTCCTTCCTCCGGCGCCATCTCCTTCTCGGCAGCTTCACCGACTCTGCCGCCGGTGATTGAGTCAGCTGGTTCAGCCGACTGAACCGGCTCTCCGGCGACCTCCTCCGGCGATCCAAAGCTTCCGACTACACTCCTTGGCGTCCTCAAGTCGCTGTGGTGGCCGGCCTCGCACCGAACGGCCACCGGATTACATCTTAAACTTGATTTTTTGCTGATTCGTTTATTTGTGTGAAAACGAGTCGATTCTCACATTATCTCTTGTAATCCATTATCGTAGATTGGCCGAGCTTTCCGAGGCTTCTCCGTGTCATTCCAGATCAGAATACGGAAGCCGGATCGCTCGCTTGAGCGTTGGATCATTGTGAGACAAGGTAAGAACACTTGAACTCAATTCTGTAAATTCGTGTTCAGTGAAACATGTTGGCTTGAGATGCTGTTTTGAGCTTGTTAACGTCGAAATCTGATGAAGTGATAAACTAGAGAGTCGTAGAGCTCGTCTTAAGCTTCGATTTGATATATCATATGCCTCGATCGGACTTCATTTGCTATGTCAAAACATTTTTAGAAGTTAGGATCAGAATCTGGAATATGTTGCTCAAGTCTGTTTTGATGATTCCCTGACTGACCTTGTGCTGTTTGATGTTTTTTACGATTTTCTACGATCATTTTCTGGAAAAACTTCCTCATGAGAATCGTAGAACACATCCTGATCTGTTCACCATAAAATTTTCATAAAATTTCGAGCATGTTAGCCTAGTACGGATTTGCAACGTCATATGCATGTAAATCTGGTTTCATGCTAGTTTCAGCCGACCTTTGTGTGTTCTTCGATGTTCATAAATTCGTGTGTTCGAGATATGAAAAAATTTTCTTCACGAAAGTTCTTCTTGAGATTGAGATCTTTCAATTGATACTAATTTCATCAAAATCGGAGATCATTTGAATTTTCAAAAGGAATTCTCACAATTTGATCAGAATCTGTGTCCAGATCTGATTTTCATTCCTTTGGAGTTCAAAAGATGTTTCTCCGAATTTGATAAAGTTAGAGTCTTTTTTTGTAAAAAAACAAAACTTCAAAGTTTCTCATTAGGGTCTCATTATGTCAACTGAAAATTTTGAGGACCTAATTGCAATTTTTGGAGGGTCAATTTGCTTGAAAAGTCTTTTCGGGTTAAAATTCCATTTGCAATTGAGTCCCTCGCGAAAATCGAATTTTATAAAAATTTGGAGGGCTTTTTAGCAAAAACTCAAAACATGAACGTTGTTGCACACGGAGAATCCTAACCGCACAAAAATTTTCGCGCGTTTTTGATAAGGTTTGTTATTTTTCCCGACTTTAATTTGAAGTTCGTAACTGAACCGAGTCCAGCCTGTCACTGAGATTTAATTGGGCATTTTCGGGAAAATTGGCTAGGATTTAGAAAAAATGGTCTGCTTGACGTTTGATCCTCATGTTATAAGCTTTCTAATGACACCTGAACCACTTCATTTGGACGTCATTAGGATAGTTAATCATTCTTGAACAGATTCAATCCGAATTAGGCATTAATTGAATAAGTGGTCTTTTTTATAAAGCCCACTTCTCATTGTTTGATTGGTTTCGAAACAAGGCCCATGGGCTTGAATGCATGTTCATTTTATGCATGTGTTTGTTAGATGAATATTAGGCCCGGTGCATGTTCGGCGGGTAGCCCATTCATGGTCATTAGAACCTAACTTTAGGGGTTAATTGATATGAGTCACCGTTTTGTGAATACAAATGGTAGCCCATTATCATTAACCATTAATCAAACAATGTTAATTGATTAGATAGGTGATGAATCGAATCGCATGAAAAACAAAGGTCGATCCCGAGGCCCGTGCTTAATTAGTGAATTGATTGCATCATTGTTATGTTATCTTTTCATGAATGAATGTATGAATGTAAACACCGACACCCGAGAGGCGGTCCAAAGAAGAATAATCCGAAATAGAAGACCAAGGTGATTGACCGATGTCCAATCCGATCTCGATTTGTATTCATTTTGATGGTATCGAACCGATGTCCAATCCGGTTTCAATTTGTACTTAATTCATTCATCCCCGATCATGTCTCGGGTTTTTCAATTCGTGTTGTAATAAATACCCGACGAGTTGCGGGTTTATACTTTTTTACTTTCTCGCACTTAGAATTAGCTCGTCTTTTCGATACTTTGAGTGTTTACTTTACGAAATGTCTTTCAATACAATTGATTGTTTCTTTCTTTTTTTAGACTAAGATAGGATTAGTTTAGAATCTTAAATGAAAATGCAAAAACAAGATGCATGATCACCTAGTGGATTAAGACTTTGGCATGACAATAGTAAAAAACAAATGCATGACGATTTAGATAACAACCATGTTAAGTTTAGCGGTACCGAAAGGGCGTTAATAGAAATATTAACGTAAGCTAGTCCCCGAACCTTTGATCTCTGGTTTTCGTAGAAACCGAAACGAAATTCCCGCGTTTCGGTTGGGTATTCTAGCCGACCCCCGACCTAGGCTAGTGGCGACTCCTTAAAAAATAAAATCAATCCGCTGTCACGCGAGATATGGATTTAGGGAAAATCCACGTTCATGATCAATGAGTTATATGGCTAAACAAAAGATTTACACTTCAGTAAAATCATTTTAAAAAGTGCCATATGAACCATCTCATGAACACTTATCTCTAAACCCGCCTCATCCGAGTTCGGCCCTCGAGGGGCAGGTCGCGACAGGCTTGGCGACTCCGCTGGGGACTAGGTTACAAACCTAAGTGGATTAAAGCCGTAATAAACTTGTTGGTTGTTATCTCACTTGTCTACATTTTGTAGCATCGACTGCAAGTCAAAGTCACGTGGAAAATGAGGTTAGTCCACTAACCATGTGTTAAATGGTTTTATAGGTGGGAGCCATAAGGGGTGGAGTGAATGCAAACCCTTTGTTTTGTAGGTGGTGTTCGGGTGAATGTCGAATGTATGAGATTATATTAAAGTGTTGTTTGCTTTAAATTTAAATGCATGTTTACTTGCTTTAGCACGACACAATGCACCCACATCCCGCGGTCTAAAACCCCGGATCGCTTTAGGGCACCTTTAGGAGGTATTAAGAGTGGAATTCGCATGTGAATCCATGTGGTAATCCATTCTTTAATACCGCTCATCTTGATTAGTAAGAAGTGCACCGGCCGACGTTAGTAGCGGTGGGTAAACTCTTCTTATCTAATTAAGGTGGGGACCTTAAACCTTTAGAATCCTACCCTTAGGTGTCAAAACTCATATGTCCTCATGCGATGTGTCGATGTGTTTGCCATTTTCTCTTCATGGTAAGGTTGATTGTATCATTCTACAATTTCAAATTACGCCATTTCAATTCCACGTTATATTCTTTTTTATAATGCGTGGTGATTAATCTCGATGCCCCAAATTAGGGTTAGTCAAAATGGATATGTCGGAGATTTGAATCATCCCCGTTCCAAGAGCTCTCGTGACCATGTGGGAAAGTCTCGAGTCAAAGCATAAAGACTACATGGAAAAGAGGATCGGATATCTTCCCGCGCTCTTATACATCGAGCCTCGTATCGCCATGATCAAAGCATTGTCCCATTTTTGGAACTCAAAGACATCCACTTTTGTGTTTGGTCGAAATGAGTTGACCCCTATAATTGAGGAGTACGATATTGCCATTGGTAGAGTCGGGTCTTTTGGTCTAGTCAGTCCTCCGATAGATATAGATCCTATAACTCTTTTGAGCCAATTCTTAGGAATCGATATTCTCCAAATCAAAGGCGTTCTTAGAGGAAATTCCAACGCACTTTCTTTCACATTCTTAGAGCAATATTTTTCTAGCTTGTCAAAAGAATCGGGTAATCAAATTTCTCGAGTTTTTCTCTTAGCATTCTTTGGTTTTGTGGTTTTCCCATTCACCAAAAAGACCATGGATCCTTTGGTAGTTCACATTGTCAATCAAGTGTGTATGTTCAAAAGATTCTTCAATATGATCTTAGGCGAGACCTTCGTATCACTCAATAGGTTCAAACAAAACAAAAATGGTATCTTTAGAGCCCCAATAGGTTTACTCCAAATTTGGTTGGTCTCTCACTTCAAAGATTTTGGTTTGAGCTTGAAAATCATAGATGTGTCCAAAGATTGTCATCCTATCTCACTTTTCCGAGAAAAGGAAAAAATCTTTCCCTTTTGGTCATTCTCAACTTGATTTAGTTTTTTCAAGAACCTTGTTCCAAATCAAATCCAATGGCATGTTCGTTGGCTTGGAAATCCCGAGGTGCGCCTTAATAACGGATCCGACAACCCAATCCCACTCTTGGGTCTTACGGGGTCTACGTCATATTACCCTTTTAGGGTGATCCGTCAATATCGTGCGCTTCAAAAGATTCCACCATTCCTCAAGCTGGGGTTATATCATTTTGACTATCGCAAAGATGTCATCCAAAAGGACCAAATGACGGACGTGAAGGAAATGGTCAAATCTATCATTAATATGTGGTACAAATGCCGCCCGGAGCTGATTATCAGTACCGATGAATCGGAATTGGAAGGGGAAATGAAGATACATCACGCATTGCCGGAGTACATATACCGTCGTATCGAGCCCGAGCTTAAAGTGGATCTCCCTAATGTTCCCGAGAAGCCAACTCAACAATAAGCTATAGCCGCAAGAGCTCTTAGAGAAAAGAATGAAGCTTTAGTCGAGGTTGAACGTTTGACCCAAGAAAACAAACGAATTCGCCTCGCATCTAAAGAAGATTCATTAGGATTTGGGCTATATTCCATGAGGAAGTCTCCTTTCATGTAATTTTCCTTTTATAGATTTGATGTATAGGGTTTCCTTTTTACTCATTTTAGTAATGATGTAATAGGATTCTCTTCTTGTCTTTAGTTTGATCTATAGGGATTGTATTTCACAAATTTTGTTGTTAATAGTGAAATTTCCCTTGTGTGTGCTTTCTTTTTCGAAATTCCAATGGAATATAGATGGGGCATCTTGATTAATCATCGCGTGTTACCCCTTTAATTGTATAATTTCTTGTGAAGAAATTATGATAAGAGATTATTTACGTGATATTGGGATCATGAGAATATTTCTTATCTCTATTTCATCTAAAGAAAATATAAAATTAAAGGGTTTTATATTTTCGTTTAAATTCATTTTCCGTATACTAATTTGATTTCTGTTTTTTACAGAAGGTATTAAAATACGGCTGAATCGCGTTTTATTATACGCACCCGTCGCCAAGCAAGGATGGAGAACGAAGACACTCGTACCCGCGTTATTACCATCGAGAATCAAATGGCGCAAATGATGGCGCTCTTAACTGATCTTGCAAATCAAGTAAAGAATTTCACGCCTGTGGCTCCTGCTGCTGCGGCTTCTACTCCTAATGCGCCCACTAATGCGCCGGTGATAGATCCTGTTGATAAAGGACCTGTTGAAGAAGTCCCCGTTAATGCCATTCCTACTGTCATCGATTTGGAAGCTCCACCTAAGGAGTCGCCTGTCGCTCATATGGATGAAGAGAGCACGAGACGTCTTGCAAAATTGGAGGAACGCTTGTGCATGTTGCAAGGTTACCAACTCCAAGGCTTTGATAAGTTGTCGCCTTTTACAAAAGTGAAAGTCCCTGATTTTTACAAGGAGCCCGAATTTTCAAGGAAATACGATGGAACTGGGTGCCCTAAAACCCATTTGAAGTATTATTTGAGCAAGATGGCTCGTTATTCTGATAACACCCCGCTGTTGATCAACAATTTTCAAGATAGTTTGGCTGATTCCGCCTTAACTTGGTTCATCGAATTGGATTTGGAGAAAATTTGCACCTGGGAAGATCTTGCAGATGAATTCCTTCAACAATACAAGTTTAACACCGAAATTGCTCCAACCCGTGAAGAGCTGGTCCGGGTTGACAAAAGGAGGAATGAAACTTTTAGAGCATATGCCCAAAGGTGGAGAACTATGGCGTTTCAAGTCAAACCTCCGTTGTCCGAGAAAGAAATCATGCAGTTGTTTCTTCGAGCATTATCTCGAGAATACTTCGATAAGATGTTTAATAATACTTGCATCAATTTCCCGTAATGGTAGAATTGGGAGAACGTATCGAAGGAATCATGCGAGATGGTCGATTGTCCGAGACGACGACTCGCAGATTTACCTTAAAGAAGGATAAGGAGCCAACGATGGAAGTTGCCTATATTCAAAATCCTAATACCCAAAAGCCATTAAACACACCAATTCAAAGGTCTGTTGTGGAAACAGGGGGTTCTTCCCGGAATTTTGACCGAAAAGGAAAAGCTTCGCAAAGACAATTCACTCCGTTACCAAGACCTATGTCTCAGTTGCTGCCGATGTTGATTGAACAAAGACTCGTAGCAAAAGAAATCCCGAGAGACAACCCACCGAAGTTTGTTGGGTTTGATTTGGCAAAATCTTGTGTATATCACATGGGTGAGAAGGGCCATGATGTGAACAATTGTTACACTCTCAAGGTCAAGATTCAGAACCTGTTGGATAAGAAGATCTTATCGTTCAAAGATGCCACGCCAAATGTTCAGCAAAATCCGCTCCCTAATCATACCGAAGCCGTTAACGTGATATTTGGAGACGAGAATGAGAAACCTTTCTTGTTCGATGTGACGAAGTTGGAAGAGCTATTGACTATAGCTAGAGATCAACCGAAAGAAGGAAATGTATCCCGGGAGGAGAAAATGTATTGTTTAGCCAAGATGTTTGCTTTAGGCATAATTCAGCCTCTTCAAGGAAGAAAGCCCGAAGGGTCCATCGAGACCGCTGTAATTGATTTGTCGTCCGAAAAATTCTCATTTAAGTTCGCAAGTGAAGCCTCATGCTCTAAGCCAAAAGATGATGGATACGAGCCAGATGTTGATGAACCTTGGATTGACACTTATTCCGATAGTAATTCGGAATGTGAGAGTAAGAATGCCTGTCGAGATCGTGAATTTATGAAGAAGGCTATCGAGAACGGTGAAATTGTTGATACCCTCGGACAGCCGAGTGGTAAATATGACTTCATAGTCAAATATACGACACCTCCGAGTTTCTTCGTCGACCCAAGGGATATCGTTCCCGATGGATGGGGAGGCATGGATGATGAAAGCATATCCGCCAATGAAGACAAGAAGTATGTTTCCGACATGGATTCTGATCTTAGTGTTAGTAAGACTCATTGGGATCGCGAGTTTGTAATGACTGCTCGTGAGCGTGATGAAGTGGTTGATACTTTAAGGCAACCAAGTAGGAAGTATGACACTTTTGTCAAATGTTTGCCTCCGCCAAGTTTCTTTATTGATTTGAAAGACATTGTTCCGACTGGATGGAGTGATGATGAAGATAATGGAGAAGTTCTTTCCGATACTGATTCGAAATTTGAATACCATACCTCCCACTGGGATCGGGAGTTCGTTAGGAAAGCGATTGAAAAGGGCGAAATTGTTGACACTCTCGGGCAGCCAAGTGGAAAATACGATTTCATGGTGAAATACTCTCCTCCTCCAAGCGCTTCTATCGACCCTAAGACTATCGTCCCGAGTGGATGGGGGTCCGAATTTGAAGATGATAGCTTGGTAGCCATGATTGATCCTATTGTAATTGAATTGAATGCAACTTGTGAAATCCAAGCGCACGTTGTGGAACCTGTGGTTATAGATCTAATGGCTGATGGCTTCGGAAATATAGAGATCTCTAATGAAGATATTGGGACTATTGTGATTGAGTTGCCACCGAAGAAAAATGAGAATTTGAAAGCAAGAATTCCCCCTGTTTATGATTCCAAGGCGGTTCCGTGGAATTATGAATCTAATGAGATAGATGCTGTTACTCGGTCAGGCCGATGTTTTCCATCTCGTGAAGGTGTTGAGAAAAAGGCTGTAACCGAAGAAGAGGCGGAACAACTTCTCAAAACTCTCAAAACGAGTGAATCAGAAGTGATCGAGCAGTTAAGGAAAATGCCGGCTCAAATCTCGCTACTTGAACTATTCAAGTCTTCCGAGAAACATAGGAATGCTCTCTTAAAGGTTCTTAATGAAGTACATGTACCCGAGACAATTGGAAGAGTTTGTAGGTGCTATCCTTCTTAAGGATCAAATTTCTTTTTCCGAAAAGGATTTGCCGCCGGAAGGGCGAGCACACTCTAAAGCATTATACATCTCTGTTCAGCACTTTGATACAAGGATATCAAGAGTACTTATTGATAATGGTTCAGCTCTCAATATCTGTCCGTTATCAACTTTGCGCCGTCTAGGTGTGGGTATGGATAATGTTCGTCCTTCTAAGACTCCAGTCAGGGCTTTTGATGGCATGAAAAAGGAAGCTCTTGGAGAAATTGACTTACAACTGATGATTGGTCCAGTTATGTTCGCTTAGAAGTTTCAAGTGCTTGATATCCCAAGTAACTTCAGTTTGTTGTTGGGACGACCTTGGATTCACGCGGCGGGTGTTATACCCTCGAGCCTACATCAGATGATCCGTTTTGTCGTGTGTGGCAAGATTATAACGGTACATTGCGAGAAGGATACCGAAACTTTCAACAATACTGCAATTCCTTATGTGGAGCCAAAAGTAAAAGGAGAATCAAGTTACTACTCATTTGAGTTAGTGTCAGTATCTCATGTGCCCGCATGCACTGTTATGAGAAAGCCTCACTATTCAAAGGCGGCCCTTATGTCTAGCAAAGTGATGATCGAGTACGGATTCACTATTGGTAAAGGATTGGGAAAGCTGTCCCAAGGTATTCTCACACCCATTGAGGTGACTAAGAGAAAGAAACGAGAAGGCTTAGGTTACCAAGGCGATCAACAAGATCAAGGTGATCAGAAAGGCTCGAGCATCAAAGAAAAGAGTTACCGACATTTACTCCCTCCTCCGTTGAAAGATTTCTTCCCTGGACCGTCAAAGTTCCTTCAAGATGAAGAAGCAGACATTTATGATATCATCGACTTATTTGAAGAGAGTTCAGTGGGTGCCATTTCCGAGAGCTTCGAGGATGATCCACTTACTAATCCCGCTGTGTAAGGGATGTTTCCGTATTCTACTTTGTTTTTAGTTGTTTTCAATTGTAATCCATCTAATTCTCCCCTGCGAGGGAATTCCATTTGATCATTTCATTTGTTTCGTTCATTTCAAGTGTTGTAATAATTCGGATCACGAGATTCGGATCCAAAACACTATATAGCATTCACTTTCAATTCAATAAAAGCATATGCATGTTTTGTTAATAGACATGCAAAAGTATACCAAACCAGCCCTATGATGATGCTTTGAGGCCTGGACTTTTGCACGATCTATAGTTTTCAAAATATGTTTTTTGGAACAAGGATGTCCAATGATATGAGGACGAGTTCCCCTTTAAATTTTCGAAAATTCAGAATTCGAAAATTTGTTTTCATCACATCTTCACGCATTGCATTCCTTATTTTCATATACTGACCATTTTATTGTTACATCTCAGGCATGACACTTTGCATAACCATAATAGTCATATGCATGGCTTGGATTCATGTCCAAAAAACTCATACGAATCTGATTATTCCAATCTCGAAAATGAAGAGGATTCCCAGGTTATTAAAAGAGAATGGATCCGACATGAAGAATCCACACCTCCTACGGAAGAACGAACTGTCGTTATAAATTTGGGCGATTCAGAAAATCCCAAAGAAACAAAAATTGGAGCAAGTCTCTCTCAAGCAGATGCTGATCGACTGATCGAACTATTGAAAGAGTATCAGGATGTCTTTGCCTGGTCTTACGCTGACATGCCAGGTCTGGACCCTAACATTGTAGAGCACACGTTGCCTCTTGATCCTGCCATTCCGCCTAAGAAACAGAAGCTTAGGAGGACAAAGCCAGAATTATCCAAGAAGATCGAGGAAGAAGTCATGAAACTGTTAAAAGTTAATTTCATTGAAGTCACTCATTATGCTGATTGGATTGCTAATATCGTCCCAGTCATGAAGAAGGATGGGCGAGTTCGGGTATGTGTCGATTACCGCGACTTGAACAAAGCAAGTCCCAAAGATGACTTCCCATTACCACATATTGACGTCCTGGTCGACAGTACCGCAGGATTTGAATTATTTTCTTTCATGGATGGTTTCTCTGGTTATAACCAAATCCGAATGAAGGAAGAAGATAAGACTAAAACATCTTTCATCACCCCATGGGGGACATTCTGTTACAAGGTTATGCCCTTCGGCTTGAAGAATGCGGGGGCAACTTACCAAAGAGCCATGGTGACATTATTCTATGACATGATGCATAAAGAGATTGAAGTTTATGTTGATGACATGATCGCTAAATCGCGAAGAGGTGAAGACCACATTGAAGTTTTGAAGAAACTGTTTGATCGACTTAGAAAATTCAAGCTAAGGCTTAACCCTGCCAAGTGTATTTTTGGAGCAAAGTCTGGAAAGCTCCTTGGATTTATGGTTAGTAACAAGGGCATCGAGATTGATCCCTCAAAGGTGAAGGCCATTTGTGATTTGAAACCTCCTTCTACTGTTAAGGAAGTTCGAAGCTTGTTGGGAAGATTTAATTATGTTGCAAGATTCATTTCTCAGTTATCAGAAACAGCCAAACCATTCTTCAAACTGTTGAAAAAGAATGCCAAAGTTGAATGGAACGAAGATTGTCAAAAATCCTTTCAACAATTGAAGCAATATCTTTCACAAGCACCAGTTTTGGTACCGCCTACTCCGAGTATACCTTTGATTTTGTACCTCACCATTCATGATGAGTCTTTAGGAGCTATGTTAGCGCAGAAGAGATCAGAGGATGGAAAGGAATGCGCTATTTACTACCTCAGCAAAAAATTCACTTTTGGTGAAGCTCGATACCCAGAAGTTGAGAAAACATGTGTAGCCTTAATTTGGGTATTACACAGATTACGGCAATACACTCTTCACCATCGCATTCTACTTGTGAATGAAAATGATCCTATCAAGTATCTTTTGGAAAAGCCTGCACTGGTTGGAAGGCTTGCCAAATGGCAAATATTACTCTCTGAGTTTGATATCCAGAGCATGTCTCAGAAGTCCGTCAAAGGTCGAGCCATAGCTGATATGTTGGCTGAAAATCCCTTAAAGTCAAATGATTGGGATGAAATTGATGAAAGAATCCATATGGTGTCACAAGACAAGTGGGTCATGTATTTTGATGGAGCCGTTAATCTCTCCGGTTTAGGTACTGGAGCAGTCCTGATATCCCCAACGGGTCAGCATTATCCAGTAGCCGCAAAATTGGTATTTCCTTGTACCAATAACATTTCAGAATATGAAGCTTGCATCCTCGGTCTTCAATTAGCCATCGATATGAAGATTAAGAGATTACAAGTTTATGGCGATTCCGCACTTATCATCCTCCAAACAGGAGGTGAATGGCAAACTCGTGATTCGAAACTGATTCCTTATCATGAGTATCTTAAAGACTTGGTGGAAGAATTCGAAGAGATCTCATTCGATTATTTGCCAAGATCTCAGAATCAATTTGCTGATGCTTTGGCAACATTATCCTCAATGTTACAAGTAACTGATGGATTGAACATTGATCCTTTGCAAATCGATGTCTTAAAAGAGCCTGCATATTGCATGGTTATAGAAGAAGAACTCGACGGTCAACCATGGTACTATGACATCATGAATTATCTTCGAGAAAGAAGATTTCCCCAAGAAAGTCAAGCTACGGATCGAAAATACTTGATTAAATTAGCTTCCAAATTCTTTCTTAGTGGAGGTGCTTTATACAAGAGATCTTTCGATTCGGTCCTACTGAAGTGCGTAGACACCAAAGAGGCCAATTTATTAATGAAGGAGATACATGAAGGAGAATGTGGTCCTCATATGAATGGTCATCTTCTAGCAAGGAAAATCATGAGGCTAGGTTATTATTGGTTAACCATGGAAGCCGATTGCATTCAACATGTCAGATGTTGTTATCAATGTCAAATTTATGGGAACAAAATTAATGCTCCCCCAAATGAATTACATCAAATGTCCGAGGCATGGCCTTTCTCAATGTGGGGGATTGACATTATCGGACCAATTAATCCTAAGGCGTCAAATGGACACCGCTTCATTCTAGTGGCAATTGATTACTTCACCAAATGGATCGAAGCTAATTCTTATGCTCACGTCACTGCGAGAAGTGTGGCAAAATTTATTCGTCGAGACATCACTGCTCGATATGGGGTTCCCGAAGCAATTATCACGGATAATGGGTCAAACCTGAATAACAAAGTAGTGGATGAGCTACTCAATAAGTTTCACATTCGCCACTTGAATTCTTCTCCTTACCGCCCACAAATGAATGGAGCTGTTGAGGCGGCAAACAAGAATATAAAGAAGATTCTGTCCAAGACGGCAGAGAATTACCAAGATTGGCATGATCGGTTGCCGTATGTGTTAATGGCTTATCGAACTTCTATTCGCACTTCGACTGGGGCAACACCATTCTCATTGGTATATGGGATGGAAGCAGTTTTACCTGTGGAAGTGGAAATTCCTTCATTAAGGGTACTTTCGCAAATAAAGCTTTCCGAAGCAGAATGGATTCAACAAAGATTTGAACAGCTTAATATGATTGATGAAAAAAGGGTAAAAGCCCTATGCCATGGACAAAACTACCAAAAGCGAGTGGCTAAGTCATTCAACTGTAAGGTTCGACCCAGGCATTTTGAGATCAATGACCTGGTTTTGAGGAAAGTCTTACCCATTATTCCAGATCGTGGAAAGTTCACTCCCAATTATGAAGGGCCGTATGTCATCAAGAAAGTGCTGCCTGGTGGAGCATTGATTCTTGTAGAAATGGATGGCCGAGAGTTGCCAAAACCTGTGAACGCTGATGCTGTCAAGAAATATTTTCCCTGAATAAAAAGTTTCGAGTTGCTTTGGACTGAATCCAAGTTTCTTAAGAACATTTGCATCATGCATTTCATGCATACATGGCATTTTTGCATATTTGTTCATTTTGTAGGTACTCAACTGTTCCCCAGGGAAGCTATTCCAAACCTCAAGGAATCAAACCCAAGGAAGTTGCTACATCAAATCAATCTTCTCCCTAGAATTTAGGAAGTAGATCCTATGTGTGAAAACCTTTTCTGTTCAAAAGGGTTTTTCAAGTTTGAAATAAAAATCCCCAGAGGAGTTTAATAAAAAATCAAATGTCTTAATTTATCAAAATTCCTCACAGACGGGAGATTTAACCAAATGATCATTTGGAAAAACAAAAAGAGGATTTCTCAAAAACGCCAAATGGAAATGCCTAAGATGATAAAAGGCAAACCTTTGATCAAACACGTCACTATACTCATTTTGAGAGAATTGAGCGAAGAACCATGTCGTAGGACGTAGGATTCGTTCACATTGAATACATGGATTGAAATGATAAAAAGGCATTTCATTTCTCTATCCTAAACCTCATGTTATCCTTTGCTAGCCACTTTGAGCCAAATAAGGAGAATTCTCAAAATATCCCTGTCAAGAACCACCCCACATTGGGGCAAAATAAGAAGTTGTGGTTGATCATTTTTGGAGCAAAAAGATTAAGAAAGATTTTATTGCTTTCACTTACATCAACCTTCTTGTGATAGTTTCAGATGGATCTTTATGGAAGCTCGAAACATCCCAAAGTGAAGAAGAGCATTCTTTTCCTCTACCCAAACACAATTATCCTTTGCTTAGCCAAATTGAGCCTTAAGCATGTTCATTTCAAAGCCCAAAATGATGATTATCTCCCCACATTGGGGCAATGCATGTGATTTACCAAGGAAATTCAGAAGAATTGGTGAATATGTATAAAATATCTCGAGAGTCCAGAGAGCTCAAAAGATAAACATTAGGGGGCATGAAAAAGCAGTGTGCCTGGTAAAAGCAAGGCCGATGCCCATGAAAAATATATCAAAGTCAAAAGCAAAAGCAAAAGCAAGAAAAAGCAATATGCTTATGATGAAAACAAAATTCCATTTGCATAAGATGCTTAGAAAGAGCAAAGCTCTTATATTGCAAGAAAAATGGACTCTCGAGACAATTTGGTTTTCAAGAATCAAATGATGTCAGATTGGAATGATTTGGTAATGATGCCAAGATAATCATCATTCTTCTTTCAAACCCATTCTATCAAATTTCAAGCCTTTTGAGCCTAACCTGAACCGACATTACAACCCTCTCCGAAGTCTCTTCCGATTGGGATGGTTTGAGTTAATATAAAGATTTCACAAAGAAACTACCGCTAGAAGGAGTGGAAGTAATCTTATCTTGTCTTATCTTCAAGGTTCTTGACTTGTAAACCCGCTGAAGATGTTGATGGTATGTTTCTTTTCTTGGCCTCAAAGCAAATACCCTTTGTGTAAGCCCATGACCAAGCCTACATTACGGTCCCTTTGAAAGACCTTTCTGATCAACCAATTTGTATTCAATGTGAATGTTTCCGAAAACCTTCGACATAGGTTCGTGAGACATCACCAGTGAGAATTGAATAGCTTTCCCACATCGATAAATGGGAATCAAAGCCTTTATGAGAGCCAGTGTGAAAGACCTTTTTGATTAGGTTATTTCCAATTTGGCATTTTTATCTAACCTCTTTAGATGATTATTCAAAGATCATTTTGTCAAAATTTCCTATTAAGGATTTTGATAATCAGTATCTTTCACCAAAAGTTGAAAAATTCTGTTTGATTTGTTGTTAAACAATCTCGGAACTTTTTTCAAAATATCTTTCCCCAGTGGATCGGTTTTTGGTCATCCTAAACCATAACTTTCATTTTCGGTTTTTGGTCATCCTAAACCATAACTTTCATTTTCGGTTTTTGGTTAGCCTAAACCATACTCCCCATTTTCGGTTTTTGGTCATCCTAAACCATAATCCCATTTTCGGTTTTTGGTCAGCCTAAACCATAACCCCTTGTCCTTAGGTTCCTGGTCATCCTTAAACCTTACCCTAGGTTCTAGGTTATCCTTAAACCTTGTCCTTAGGTTCCAGGTCATCCTTAAACCTTGTCTTAGGTTCCTGGTCATCCTTAAACCTTGTCCTTAGGTTCCAGGTTATCCTTAAACCTTGTCTTAGGTTCCTGGTCATCCTTAAACCTTGTCCTTAGGTTCTAGGTTATCCTTAAACCTTGTCTTAGGTTCCTGGTCATCCTTAAACCTTACCTTAGGTTCTAGGTTATCCTTAAACCTTGTCTTAGGTTCCTGGTCATCCTTAAACCTTACCTTAGGTTCTAGGTTATCCTTAAACCTTGTCCTTAGGTTCCTGGTTATCCTTAAACCTTGTCCTTTGGTTCTTGATTTTCCTTAAACCATAGGTTTCCCACAAAACCATTTCTTTGTCCTTTCTTCCTTCATTCCACCCCATGAGAGAGAGAAGAGAAGAACACGTGAATAATCTGACAATCCAACGGTAAGTGCTTCAGGTAAGACTCTGATCAAATGTCTTTGTCTTTATTTTCTTTCATTTCCCAATTGGAATCGACTAAAAATTTGCAGGTGCCAATTGGTCTTTGAGCGAAACCTCTTCGAACTCCCACTCAAAGAGGGGCAGCTGTTGACACCTAATTTTTAGCCGGTGCGTCATTAAAAATAAAAATTCGAGATTATGGTTTCCGATCGCGACGGAGCCCGTTTCTTGAGCAAAAAGTGTCGTTTTTTAATTCCGTCTGTTGGTTTAGCTTTTATAAGCAATTTTCTATTCATTTCATACAAAAACCCGAAAAGTCAAATGGTTGACTTTAGCGTTGACTTTTTGGTCAACCCTTTGACCAAAAGTCAACCCCAGGTCAAATTGGGGCTTTTCGCTTAAAAAGATTCCTTTCAAGTCCAATTTCACTTTAGAAGTGGAAATTTTAGAAAAATTCAAAGATTTGATCATAAAATCAAGCTCCTAGTGAAAAGTCAACTAGGGTTTGACTTTTGGTCAAACCTTTGACCAAAAAAATTGAAAAATATAAAAATCCAAAAATCATCTTATTTTACATTCAATTTACCTTTGGCATTAGAAATTTTACAAAAATCGATTTAGAATCAACTTTTTCCCAAATTGCGGAATTTGATTCAAATCGGCCAAAAATGAAATTACTTCATTTCTAGTCTTTTTTTAGGTTAGTGTTCTTCACGACATTTGATCTGGAGGTCATTTTATATCCGATTTTTGAACCAATTTTGTGATTCCAAGCCAAACACAAAAACCCCCAATTTTAGCCCTAATCAGTGATTTTGATCGATTCTTCATGATGTGCGCAATTGAGACACGATTGAACCTGATTTCTTATATGAAACCCAAATTCAAAATCAATTTTGGAAGAATCACATGAATTTGGGTCAATTTGATCAATTTAGTGATCCAATGATTAGGAAGTCTAAGAGTAATTGGTCTAAATAGTGCAATTCAACTTGACCCACTCTAGACTAATATTCAATTTGATGAATTGGGACTCAATTTGGTTAATTAGACCTCAATTAAACTTGTTAGTATAGCTCGGTCATGCGATTACTCAAATTCAGAGCTAATTGACTCAAATCGGTTTAATTCAAATTGAACTAATCCGATCGGACTAGTCATTTTCCGGTCGAAAATTTTGATAATCGATAATCCGGTCGGACCAACCAAGGTCAGTCACATCTTCTTGAGTGCAAAAATGACAAAAATGCCCTTAATCAAAAATGACAAAAATGCCCTTAATTAAGAATGACAAAAATGCCCTTCTTTAAGGATTAAGCAAATTAATTAGGGGATTAGCAAATCAATCATGGCCATTCATTTAGAATTGATCATGTCCATCCATAATGCCATGTCATCAATCCTTAGCCTCTAAGGAATATTCTTAATCATTAAGGATGCATTTTGGACCATTTGATCAATCTAAGGGCTAAAATTCAAAGTTGAAGGGGGTATATAGTGTTTTTCCCTCCAAAAATCAAAGGGGGGTGTTCATTTTCAGATCTAGTTTCTCTCTCTCTCTCTCTCTCTCTCTCTCTCTCTCTCTCTCTCTCTCTCTCTCCCTCCCTCTCACGATCACCTCTCTCTCTAGCCCTCTCTCTCGGCGACAGCCTTGCCGGCCCCTTGCCGGCTGCTTTCCGGCGAGCCACCGCCCCACCGGCGTCCCCCACGGTGGCCTGAAGCCAGTCGCAACACCAGCCACCTCTGCTGGTGGCCGGAGCTCCTTCCTCCGGCGCCATCTCCTTCTCGGCAGCTTCACCGACTCTGCCGCCGGTGATTGAGTCAGCTGGTTCAGCCGACTGAACCGGCTCTCTGGCGACCTCCTCCGGCGATCCAAAGCTTCCGACTACACTCCTTGGCGTCCTCAAGTCGCTGTGGTGGCCGGCCTCGCACCGAACGGCCACCGGATTACATCTTAAACTTGATTTTTTGCTGATTCGTTTATTTGTGTGAAAACGAGTCGATTCTCACATTATCTCTTGTAATCCATTATCGTAGATTGGCCGAGCTTTCCGAGGCTTCTCCGTGTCATTCCAGATCAGAATACGGAAGCCGGATCGCTCGCTTGAGCGTTGGATCATTGTGAGACAAGGTAAGAACACTTGAACTCAATTCTGTAAATTCGTGTTCAGTGAAACATGTTGGCTTGAGATGCTGTTTTGAGCTTGTTAACGTCGAAATCTGATGAAGTGATAAACTAGAGAGTCGTAGAGCTCGTCTTAAGCTTCGATTTGATATATCATATGCCTCGATCGGACTTCATTTGCTATGTCAAAACATTTTTAGAAGTTAGGATCAGAATCTGGAATATGTTGCTCAAGTCTGTTTTGATGATTCCCTGACTGACCTTGTGCTGTTTGATGTTTTTTACGATTTTCTACGATCATTTTCTGGAAAAACTTCCTCATGAGAATCGTAGAACACATCCTGATCTGTTCACCATAAAATTTTCATAAAATTTCGAGCATGTTAGCCTAGTACGATTTGCAACGTCATATGCATGTAAATCTGGTTTCATGCTAGTTTCAGCCGACCTTTGTGTGTTCTTCGATGTTCATAAATTCGTGTGTTCGAGATATGAAAAAATTTTCTTCATGAAAGTTCTTCCTGAGATTGAGATCTTTCAATTGATACTAATTTCATTAAAATCGGAGATCATTTGAATTTTCAAAAGGAATTCTCACAATTTGATCAGAATCTGTGTCCAGATCTGATTTTCATTCCTTTGGAGTTCAAAAGATGTTTCTCCGAATTTGATAAAGTTAGAGTCCTTTTTTGTAAAAAATCAAAACTTCAAAGTTGCTCATTAGGGTCTCATTATGTCAACTGGAAATTTTGAGGACCAAAGATGTTTCTCCGAATTTGATAAAGTTAGAGTCCTTTTTTGTAAAAAATCAAAACTTCAAAGTTGCTCATTAGGGTCGCATTATGTCAACTGGAAATTTTGAGGACCTAATTGCAATTTTTGGAGGGTCAATTTGCTTGAAAAGTCTTTTCGGGTTAAAATTCCATTTGCAATTGAGTCCCTCGCGAAAATCGAATTTTATAAAAATTTGGAGGGCTTTTTAGCAAAAACTCAAAACATGAAAGTTGTTGCACACGGGGAATCCTAACCGCACAAAAATTTTCGCACGTTTTTTTATAAGGTTTGTTATTTTTCCCGCCTTTAATTTGAAGTTCGTAACTGAACCGAGTCCAGCCTGTCACTGAGATTTAATTGGGCATTTTCGGGAAATTGGCTAGGATTTAGAAAAAATGGTCTTCTTGACTTTTGATCCTCATGTTATAAGCTTTCTAATGACACCTGAACCACTTCATTTGGATGTCATTAGGATAGTTAATCATTCTTGAACAGATTCAATCCGAATTAGGCATTAATTGAATAAGTGGTCTTTTTTATAAAGCCCACTTCTCATTGTTTGATTGGTTTCGAAACAAGGCCCATGGGCTTGAATGCATGTTCATTTTATGCATGTGTTTGTTAGATGAATGTTAGGCCCGGTGCATGTTCGGCGGGTAGCCCATTCATGGTCATTAGAACCTAACTTTAGGGGTTAATTGATATGAGTCACCGTTTTGTGAATACAAATGGTAGCCCATTATCATTAACCATTAATCAAATAATGTTAGTTGATTAGATGGGTGATGAATCGAATCGCATGAAAAACAAAGGTCGATCCCGAGGCCCGTGCTTAATTAGTGAATTGATTGCATCATTGTTATGTTATCTTTTCATGAATGAATGTATGAATGTAAACACCGACACCCGAGAGGTGGTCCAAAGAAGAATAATCCGAAATAGAAGACCAAGGTGATTGACCGATGTCCAATCCGGTCTCGATTTGTATTCATTTTGATGGTATCGAACCGATGTCCAATCCGGTTTCAATTTGTACTTAATTCATTCATCCCCGATCATGTCTCGGGTTTTTCAATTCGTGTTGTAATAAATACCCGACGAGTTGCGGGTTTATACTTTTTTACTTTCTCGCACTTAGAATTAGCTCGTCTTTTCGATACTTCGAGTGTTTACTTTACGAAATGTCTTTCAATATAATTGATTGTTTCTTTCTTTTTTTAGACTAAGATACGATTAGTTTAGAATCTTAAATGAAAATGCAAAAACAAGATGCATGATCACCTAGTAGATTAAGACTTTGGCATGACAATGGTAAAAAACAAATGCATGACGATTTAGATAACAACCATGTTAAGTTTAGCGGTACCGAAAGGGCGTTAATAGAAATATTAACGTAAGCTAGTCCCCGAACCTTTGATCTCTGGTTTTCGTAGAAACCGAAACGAAATTCCCGCGTTTCGGTTGGGTATTCTAGCCGACCCCCGACCTAGGCTAGTGGCGACTCCTTAAAAAATAAAATCAATCCGCTGTCACGCGAGATATGGATTTAGGGAAAATCCACGTTCATGATCAATGAGTTATATGGCTAAACAAAAGATTTACACTTCAGTAAAATCATTTTAAAAAGTGCCATATGAACCATCTCATGAACACTTATCTCTAAACCCGCCTCATCCGAGTTCGGCCCTCGAGGGGCAGGTCGCGACAATGACCCCCATCCGGCTCAATCTTTAGTAATGTCACTATCCTGAAGCTTGAGCACAGCTAACTTCTCAAGACACAAATTCGTCGCGTTTAATTCCGAAGGGCAACGATACCAAGAGAACCATGTTAACTTGGAGAGAAGATTCTTAAAGTCTCCTTCCAAGTTTTTTTTTTTTTGATAACCCAGGGAACCCCCGCACGGCTGACAGCCGGGGAGTAAACCCCGGGGGCGACACGTGTTAGCCACCACACACGTGCCAACGGTTAAGTCACCCTGCGGCGCCCGGGATTCGAATACTCAACCTTTTGCGAGAGGAAGTCTCCTTCCAAGTTCCCGCCCTCTAAATCCAAGAATCTTAGATTGGGTAGTTTTGAAAATTGTTCACTCATGAAATTGTACTCTTTGGAGAATCCTGTTAGTTTGAGTGCCATGACTTTGTCCGTCCCCTGGTGATAGGAAAAACGTACGTGAACATTTAAATTTGATGACAAACTTGGTGCTGCACAAGTATAAGGAGCTTAATTAGGTTCAGTAATGAAACACAAATTATTGCTTCGTACAAATCTAAACCGAGAGAAGAATAAGAAAGGGGTTCACACAATTGAAATGAATGGCTTTTGTTGTATAAAGCAAAATAATATTTCTAATCTATCCGTTTAAGCGAATTTCTTTCACAAATTGATAGCAAAAAACTTTATTATCGCTGAGCAAAACAGTTTGACAGGAAGTATCACCTACATATTTAATTTTTTTGCGACACAAAAAACCTGCAATGGTTTTGCAATTTAGAAAAAGGTTGCCAGTCCGAATTGAAAAAAGTCTTTTTGAGTTTATAACCCAACTGCGACTCTATGGATGGAGACCAGCTTTGGTATAGAGTGTGTGGAAGCCCCGTTTACTCCAGTGCATCTCGAGTTGTAGGGAGAAAAGAAGAAAAAAAGGAAAAAAAAATAAAAGAAAAAAAATTAAATGATGAAAATGCCCTTAGCTAGCTAGTGAGGTCATGCCCTTCTTTGAGACTGATGTGTCTACTTTAAACTCTTATTTGAAACATGATCCATTTGAGGCTTTTATTTGAAAAAATGATGGCATTTTAGGCCTTTATTTGAAATAAGATCCATTTCATGCCCTTAATTGAGAAAATGAGGACAATTTAGGCCCTAATTTGGAATTTTCCCTGAGTTTTATTATAAGACAAACACAAGAACTAGAAAGTCATACTTGTTTTAGGACTCGTGGATTCTACAGAATAAAAGATCAATGTACAAAAAAGGATTTGCTTTCATAATAGTAAAGATATTCAACCAACCTCACAACAGTCTCTCGTATATAGCTTGAAAGCTCTACCGGACTATACACAAAAGATTGCATATTACAATTAATTACCAAATCTATTACCAAATTTCAGGTAAGGGGTCTCATTGCAGAGTAACGTTGCTAATGATTTCCAACTTAGCGAAAGGGAATAAAATCGGCCTTGAAAAGCTTTGATAGCCTAGGGAGTCGCAATATGGATCTGTTTTCATATAATTTGTTGAACAACCTTTGTATTTAAATTTATTCCTGAAATGTTTGCTACTAATTACTTTCACGTCGTAAATGTAACTTATCAACACGTTTTAGATCTGATAAGTAATGGAATTACCATCATGAATTCTTATATGAACCTTTTTCTTTTTTTCTTTGCCAAAAGAAAAGTTAAACAAAAAAAAATCTGCAGGAAACTAACTCCACAACCTTTGATAAATGAATGGTTGGTTTTTTCCTAAAGAAAATTATCTGGTGACAATAACTTACCTCTTTCATCCGAACCACATCAAAGGCAATCTTGGGGTCCCATAACCTGCTACGCTTCCGTGGAAAATCGACATCTTCGCGCCGAACAATTTCTCTTTCAAGATCTCTAAGTTGATCGTGCATCCACAATATATCATGTTCTGTTATCTTTATCAAAGACATACGAGTAAGGACAAGCAGTTCCTTTTTTGGGAAATAGTCGAAAGCTTTCCACATATAGTACGCGCCGTGTCTTCCTTTTCCAATGAAGAAACATGCGATATCAAGAAAGATCTGTCTTTGATGATGCTCTAACATGTCATAACTAATCATTAATTTACCGAATACTTCCTTCTCGGGCACATAATCTAACTTCTTCAATGTTTCTTTCCAAAAGGATTTGCTTTTGCAGTAAAGTAAGGAACCAATAACCTCGAGAGCTAATGGAAGTCCACTTGTTTTTATAATAATTTCATGCGAGATATCATCATAGTCATGTGGTGGCAAATTCATCATGAAGGCATATGTGACATTCCGAAATTTTGCCAATTGGAATTTATGAAATAGCTGATTTCATTAATGTACTTGTAGGCAGTCTCGCCCGGAACTGATCATTCCTGGGATACTAACCATTAGGGAAAGGCTAATGAGAGATTTCAATTTGCACGACTAAAAAGAAATTCGACCGTGAACTAAATTTCGACCATTAAATCATCGAGGTGACGTTTTGAGCCAGTGTAAACCGATCTTAGGACAGTGATGGGTGGATTCGTTAATGTCATAAACGTGGATCACGGGTGAATCCGTTTGACCCCGAAATGAATTAACGAACGATTTAGAACCTATTCCGAAGGATCGTACTCGTCGGAACTAGTGATCGATCCTCGCGATTTTATTAACAATCGAAATCGTTACGGTCTGAATAAATTGTACGTGACTCGATTCAGTATCAGTCACGGGTCGATTCTGCGAATTTCCCGGAAAGTCACCCGTTAGTCAAAGATATGCGCGAGTTACATTATATAGAATTCAATTATTAAATTTAGACCAAATTGGGCATCGAAAAATTAGGAAGTCACTGCAGAATGTTAAGACGACGTTGCGTATGTAACGTGCTGTTTTTGGTGTGCCCGAATTCTTCAGAAAATTTCGATTTCTGCTAGAAACGAAGAAGTTGACCGTTTTGCCCCTAAGGATTTCTAAAGGGTTAGTTTTATGGGCAAAAGATATTTTGGCCATTTTGCAAAAAGTGTGCAAAACTTGAAGAAAAAGCCAAGAATTCTCTCTCTCTCACCTCCCATTCAGCCCCCCTCCTTCGTGAAACCCCCCCTCCGATCACTCTCTCTCTCTCCCGCCGGTCACGCTCGCCGCCGCCGTGCCGCGCTGTCCCTGCCGTCCTCACCATCTCACCACAACCCCACCGTGACTCTCTCTCTATTTCTCTCTCTGGCTGTGGGCCTTGCTCGCCGCCGTGAGCCACACTGCCGACCGCCCAAGCCACCGCCATCGCCGTCGCTTGCCGTACACCACCGCCGCAGCACGCCGCCATTAGATTTCGGGTTTTGCCGCCGCTTTCGCTCTAACCGTGAAAGTTTAGAGCTCGGTAAGTCGCGGTCTAAACCTCACCTAGTATATCGGGTTGTTTCGGGTATAGTTAGACACGGTTTGTTGTGGTTTTGCGAGCGGAATTGATTTGCGGGCCCTAGGAGTGAATTCGGGGAGTTTTGGTGGAAATTTTAGAGGCCAATCAATGTTGTGATTGCGTGTTTAGTGTGCTGTGAAGTGCTGTTTGAGATGCGGTTAGTACCGTTGAGTCTAGCTCGGAATTCCATGCAAGTGTCTTGAAGAGTCGGAAGTGTGATTTTGGATGCAGAAATTACTGTTTGCTGGCTGTGACGTGCTGTGTACTGTGCTGTGGTGAGTTGTTTGGCACGTGGATGGTACCGTTAGGTCCGTCTTGGAATTTTATGAAAGTCCCGTGAAGGGTTGAAAATGATTTGAGAATGTTTGAATATTGAAAAATGATGTTTTAAGCGTGATCGTGTATTTGTATGGTGATTGGGACGTCGTGAGGTGTGGAGTGCAAGTGTGTGCACGGAATTTGAGGTGATGGTATGAGAACGTGAGTTGGGATCGGGCCGAGGCATCATAAGCTCGGGCAGCGATCACGTAAGTCTGTTGCATTTGGCACAGGCTGAGGCTTGAAAAAGCGAGAATGAGATCGGTCTGAGGCACGATCAGCTCGGGTGAGACCGGGATCGGACCGAGGCATTATAAGCTCGAGTTCCGATCATGTAGGCCTATCGCATTTGGCGTGGGCTGAGGAAAGTGTGAAAGTGGGATCGGACCGAGGAGAGTGATGCTCGGGGCGCGATCGAGTGGGCCGAGGCGTGTTGACGCGGACCGGGAAAGTGTTTGAGGAAATGTGGGTACGACGAGTGGGTTGGAAATGTGGTATGATTGATGGGTGAATCGATATGTGGAAAGTTTGTGTATTGTGGCATGTGCGTGCGAAATAAATTATTTTGAGTATGGACTGATGTGTAGGTTGCGTGTGCCGAGAGTCCAGGTATGTGTGTTTGTGGATTGGTTGATTGTGTGTTTATCTGTGTCTGGAATAACGTGATAGCCTAGGTAGGGTTTAGGTTGTAACTTATTAAGAATAGTCTCATGGTTGTATAAACCAAAACATTTCAAATCCCTCGCCTGAGCAATGAATCATCCGCCACCGCCACCAGTGCGTTTTGGGGTACCAGTGCACACCGAGAACGACATTGCAGAATTCCCTATGCCAGATAACGTGACCTGGATTAGGCATATTACTACCATTTTTGAAGACGTAGGACTACCTTTGTGGGAAACCCATGTATATACGGCGTTGGTTCTTCCGAGATGCTGACGGGGATGAGTTCGGGCTCGTTAGGGGTTTTGATGTCCCGTTTGATTTAGTAGGGGATTGGGACCCGTCCGCTATACCCCCGATAGACGGTGAGTTGACTAGTGCGAAAACTAGTCTAGCCCAGTCAGATATGCATCCGGTGCCGGCAGCGCAAGTATCATTAGAGGCTGAACATGAACCAGAACCAGAAGTATCTCAGGCTGAGGACGATCCAATGGATATAGATTTAGAACCGATTCCTGAGGAGGAACCAGAGGGGGTAGAGCCCGAGGTAGAACCTGAGATTGAACCTGACGAGTCTGAGGAGCCGGAGGAGGAACCGGATTACATACTCCCATATGAGCAGTATATGAACCCCAACTTTGTGCCTGAGTTCAATATCTTTGATGGACTATATGAGAAAGATCAAAATGAAGTTCCAGCCGAGTCAAGTAACATCAATCATCCGATAGAGATCGAGGCGGAAACGGAGTCCTCAGAGGAGTAAACTACTCAAGGAAGTTCGGATTCGGATGGCGAGGAGTCAGATTCAGAATGGACACCGAGCAAAGGATGACGAGGATAGTATGAGGGTCGAGAATGGGTTTTTGGATGAGCACCATTTTTTAGGGTAGAATGCCAGGTCACTAGTTCCTTTGATATCAAGGATTTTAATATGGTGTGCCTATGTATATTATGGCTTGTAAAATTGTGAATAATATAGTATAAGTGTGAATAAGAAAAGAACATGTTTATTCTCCATGATCTTTCTCCACTTTTTCATTGTCCGGGTGATTTATGGTTTCCACTGACAATTTAAATCTTTGATGGTGAATTGAGGTTGGCGATAACCCTGGGACATCGCACTTATCGGCCAATAGAGGGATGTCGCGTGCTCGATGGGATTCGAGGTGTGATAGTATGTTTACTAAAAAGCTGAAGAGCATGGAAAGAATTCATTTTTGTCATTTCATAAATTTTGAACTCTTCAGAATGTGCTTGGAAACTACTCTATTTGTCCTCCTCTTTGATTGGCAAAAAGTTGATGTCCCTTGTTGTAATGATGATTTTGCTTCCTGGACCAAATCAAGCGCTCTCTCCTGCTAGTTTAAAGAGTTGGTCCCACTTACCCACATCATCAAGAACAAGAAGCACTTTCTTATGACAAAACCTTTCTCTAATTATTTTAATCCCTGCATCAACAGTGTGGATCTCTAGAGATCTGCCTTGGAGAATTTCTGATAACAACTGTTTCTATAAGTCAACAATTTTACCCTATTGTGCATATTCGCGAATGTCCAAAAGGAAGCTACAACCTTGAAATTGATTGGAGATTTGATTAAAGACAACACTTGCAAGAGTTGTCTTACCGATACCGCCCATTCTATGGATGACCAGGTAGCGAACATCACAAGAACCATCCTTTAACATGTCCATGATAGCTTCAACACGATCATGAATCCCGACTAAATGATCAGGCAGATTTCTCCTTCTTTTCATCAGTTTGGTCAAAACCCCGTCAACATTAGTGTTGATGATTTCACCGTGGCTGCCACATTGACATAAGAGTCTTAGCACGAAACATATGGCAAATGAACTCTCAAGTTGAGGAATATTGCAGACACGAAACTAGTTAGATTTCTGAATGGGTGAGGTTTTACCTAATGTAAGCTCACTTTCTTAATTAAAAGGAAATCTCAACTCATGAAAGAATTATATCTATACTATATTTGGATGAGTATCAGGAAAATAGATTAAATGAGAGAAAATTTTATTCCTTATAATCATCTCACTTTTAATTGCTCGGAAAAAAAGAAGACGAAAGAAAGCAAATTCCGAACACACGCTCTTACCCTTTGTCCTTCAAGTCCCATCCCTTGATTCTTGCGACCTCTGTCAGAGCCTCCTTCCATTGCCGAACATCATCGTGCCCGAACTTCTCCTCATGCTTCTCCAGAGCGTCAGGGTACAATCAACTTTTGAGCTTCACATCATCAGGATTTACGTCATAGAAAATGGGTAGGATCACTTTGTCATTAGCTTTGCTCGAGCACCCCACCATGTGCGTGAGCTCGCGAAGACACCACGCACTGGATGCGTAGTTCCTAGAGAAGATGGACATGTATATTTTGGAGGATTCAATGGCATGCAGAAGTTCACCTCCAATCTTTTCACCCTTTCGGATCTCTTCGTTGTCTCTGAGAACACGAATCCCAGCTCCAACCAAGGAGTGATAGAGGCAATGGGCAAAGTTGAGATGGGTGTCCTGGCCTCTAAAACTCAAGAACACCTTGAATTCGGCCCCCGATGATGAATCGGCATTGTCGGCACAGGCAGACATCGTCGCTGCGTCTGGTGAGTTCCTCTCTCTTTATTCTCCTTCAGGAGCTCAAAATCTTCACAGGTTTTGATTGCAGCTAGATGTGGAGTCCTGTCTCTTTATTCTCCTAATGTGGAATCAGCAAACCGCCAGAGGCAGGAGAATCGCAATGCTATTTCGCCGTGTTTCTCGGATTTGTTTGCTTTTTTCTCGGCACCGAAAGGAAAAAGAATGGCGACGACTTTGGTAAGTCTAGCCAATGGAAGTCCACCAAAGTGGCGGGGTCCAACTTTCTCACGGTATGCTGGCAATAAATGAGGTTGCTTTACACTGTTCCTTCTCGTGCGATAGTACCTCATATCTGGAAGCAGTGGTTTAACATTCACATACATTCTAGCGTAGTGTATATCATACCTCGATATTAGTGCTACATGTGTTTTATGCTTTTCAGTATGCTAACCATCTTCTTTCCTTCGTAGGATTGTACAACCTTAGACCTTGTATCACTCAGACAGTCTGCGAGGTCACGCACATGAAGCCCTGCACGTTATTGTGTTCAATTCTTTAGTCTTTTACGAGTAACATATGCTCCACATTTTTCCTAATTACTTTTAATTGTTTTCTACTTTGAACTTGAGTCTCGATTTTCTAATAGCTCTTCCTTGAAACAGCCAAAAGCCTTTGTCTTAAGTGACTAATTTAAAAGGCTAAAAACAAATTGGAAAATTGCCGATTTTAATTTGCTGCAAAGTCGTGAATGGATATGTAGACCATTGGAAGTACTTCCTATGTTGACATTTTACTGACAAACACAACGAATAAAATCGCAATTCTCTTGCTTGTACCTCTTCAAACTTACCAGTTGGAGCATTCCTGGCATTGGTCTATTTGATATTCCATTTCCCACTTCGGCGTAAAAAAAAAAGAAATGATTCCACTTCCTATAAGTCAAGAATCTGAACATGAAACGTTGGATTGGAAAGTCTCACAAGCGGATGAAAATAAGATTTTACCTAGATCTTTCTCGCTTATTATAAAGCCGGAAGGGGGCATCAAAGTCATGTAACCAAGGGCATCAACGTCATGTTTCCATGTTAAGTAAACTGGGCAATTCTTCAAGTAGTCTGTGTTCAGATATATCACCTTCAATATTATAAGATTATGAATGGAATCTGGTAATCCTGCAGTTCTTGTGTTGGAAAGGAATGAATTAACTAGTGACTTCAATTGTCCGACCGAGTCTGGAATGTGACATCCTGAAAAATTAGTCCATTTGGGAATTATGAAATACTGGATTTTATGAAATGTGCTCGCAGTAAATTCTCGCTCGGAACTGATCACTCCTGGGAATGCTAACCATTAGGGAAAGGTTAATAGGGGAATTAAATTCGCACGACTAAAGGAAATTCGACCGTGAATGGATTTCGACCATTAAATCGCGAAAGTGATATTTTGAGCCACTGTTGGCCGATCCAAGGATAGTTAGGGGTCAGTTCGCCACTGTCCTAGTAGTGGATCGCGGGTGATTCCGTTGGACCACGAAACGACTTGACGAATGATTCCGAAAGTATACCGAACGATCGTACCCCTCGGATCAAGTGATTGATCTTCGCGATTTTAATGACCACCGAGGTCGTCACGCACCGAACGGACTTGCACGTGACTCGATTCAGTATCAGTCATGAGTCGATTCAGCGAATTTCCCAGCAAGCCGCCCGTTAGCTCGAGAAACGCTCGAGTTACGTTTAATAGAATTTAATTATTGAAATTTTGCCCAAATTGGACACCGGAAAATTAGGAAGTCACGCCGGAACACTAGGACGACGTTGCACGTGACACGTGTGAATTTTTGGTGCGCTCAAATCCTTCGGAAAAATTCGATTTGGGCAAGAAACGGAGAATTTGACCATTTTACCCTTGGGAATTAATAAAGGGTTAGTGTGTGAGAGAAGGGTATTTTGGTAAATTGCCAAAGTGGTCAAAATTAATATTTAAAACCCTTGATCCCCCTTTCTCTCTCTTCCCTCTCTTCTTCCTCCCTTTTTCCCGTGAATTCCCCCCCTCCTCCGTGAGAATTTCCTTTCCACCGTGTGCTCTCCCTCTCTCTCACCGCCGGCACCGCCGCTCGCCGCCACCACACCGGACCACCCTCAAGCCACCGTCCACGCCGCCGTATGCCACCATCACCCCCTCCCGCCGTCCCTCTCTCTCTCTTTTGGCCGTGAGGCCCTCGGCCGCGCGCAAGCCACGCCGTCGCCGTCCAAGCCAATCGCCGCCATCCGGAAGTTGTACGTTGTCGCCGTTGTCCCCGATTAAGGGCCGCCGCTCCCCGTTCTAGCCGATTAAGTCTAGAACTTTGTAAGTCATCCCCTAATCCCGATTTAGGGTTTTGGGTATCGCCGGATAATTTAATTTTGTGTGAAATTGGACTTGTGCGGATGTGAAATGTTAGGGTTTTAGACCGGGAATGTATGGCGGGCCTTGAGGAATTAATTTGGAATTTTTGGAGGATGATTTGAGGGAATTTCAAGCTCAGAATCACTGTTCATGAGCTGTGATTCACTATTCACGAGGATGTGATGCTCGATTCGGGACGTAAATTGGATTTTTAGAACCGGTATTTAATGACGAGAAAGTCCCGTGAAGGACCGGAGTCGATTTGAGGTCGTTTGGTTAGAGAAAAATAACGATTTCTATGTTTCTAGAACGCGGGTAAGTCGCGACTAATCCCCATTTAGGACTTCGGATATCGACGGAAAATTTTCGGACGAAATCAGTATGGAATTAGGTGCGGAATGGTATGAATAGGGAGGGGAAATTTTATGGCGGGCCGTAGAAATTAATTCGAGCATTATTTTTAATAAATTCAGAAAATAGGGCTGCGAATTTACTGTTCACAAGCCTCGAAACACTGTTCACAAGCTGTGAATTACTATTCACGGGGCTGTAGGGGTCCGATCGAGGCGCGAGTTGAATTTTTGGAACCTAGAAATTATGGCGAGAAAGTTTCGTGAAGGACCGGATTTGATTTGACGTCGTTTGGTGGGAGAAAAATAGCAATTTCCGTATTTTTATGTGCATGTGATATATGTTGAGTTGGGAGTGTGAAATTAATTGTGCAATTATGCAATTGGTGGATTGAATTATGTTAGTAGTGTGCACGCATGGTCCAAAATGAATTAATTGTGATATTGGCCATATGGAATGCTTTGTGAGCATGATAATCACGTGTGAAATGTTGCGTGCACGGGCCACGTGCGACGGGCTAGTTGAGTTGCAAACGTATGTTGCGCGTGTGAATTAAATGAGAAATTTTGTATGGATTGAGAAAGAAAGAATGGTGATGTGGTGAAGTGTGGGGTGCAAGTGTGCACAGAATTTGAGGCAATGGCACGAGAAAGTGAGGTGGGATCGGGCCGAGTATCATAAACTCGGGCAGCGATCACGTAAGTCTGTTGCATTTGGCACAGGCTGAGGCTCGAAAGAGCATGATTGAGTTCGGTCCGAGGCACGATCAGCTCGGGTGAGACCGGGATTGGACCGAGGCATTATAAGCTCGGGTTCCGATCATGTAAGCCTGTCGCATTTGGTGCGGGCTGAGTGTTGATCGCAGTGTACCTGAGGCGTGTACGTTTACGCAGGTCACTGGCGAGGATTGAGAAATGCCCGGTATTACCGGAAGACTGCCAGTCTGAGGCGTGAACTTCTACGCGGATTGCGCAGTAGGTGGCAGATGTTGAGCCTGAGGCGTGTACGTTTACGCGGGCAAGAAAATGGCCTGAGGCGTGTACGGGTACGTGGGCCTAAAGTATTGTGAAAAGTGATCGCAGTGTACCTGAGGCGTGTACGTTTACGCGGGTCACTAGCGAGTAATGTGAAAAGTGATTAGTGGTCGCAGTGTACCTGAGGCGTGTACGTGTACGCGGGTCACTGGCGAGGAATGTGGATGGAATAGTGTGAGAATGGAAAGAGTGCATGACATGAAAATTGTGCATGCTTGGATTTGTATTAAATTGCTTGTTATGTGATTATGTGGCATGTGTGTATCTTTGTGTATTTTGTGAAATTGTCTGGAGGTACGTGATAGCCTAGGTTGGGTTTAGGGGTGTACTTACTGAGAAGTGTCTCACGGTTGTTTTCAACCAAACAATTTCAGAACCCCGACAGGACCCATGAATCCTCCGCCACCGCCACCAGTACGTTCTGGAGTTCCAATGCATACACAGTATGAGACAGCTGAGTTTCAAATGGAAGACGGATGAGGAGGAGTCAGACTCGGAATGGACGCTAAGTAAGGGGGCGTAAAGGTTAATCCAGGAGTAAGAAATAGATGGTGGATGAGTATCATTTTTGGATCAAAAGCCGGGCTGTCAATCTTTTTGTTGTATCTACGATGTGTAAAGGGGTGTATGTGTATGTGATGGTGGTTTAGTGAGGTGGTTGTAAATTATAAAATGGTAAGTTATGAGTTGTGAATATTTTACAAGTTGGAATGAAAGTAGTTGCTTATTCTCTCTGATTGTTATCCCAAGTTTTTAATTGTCATGGTCTAATTATTGTTACCCGCTGCGGTAGTAAATCTCTGATGGAGTTTTGAGGTCAGTGACATTCCTGGGACGTCGCTTGAATCGACCAGGTAAGGGTGTAGCGTGCCCGATGGGGTTCGGGGCGTGACATCCCCGTTTGAATTGGTATCAGAGCAAGGTCAGCTCGATCTAAACTGGTCGAAGCTTGGAATAATAAGGAGCAGAGATTTTGGGGTAGTAATTAGAGAGACCCTAGCGAGTTGTAGGGCGGAACAAGCTACACGTGCCTCCAGATTGTTTGTTGTGATTGATTGAGTAAGTTAAATTGTTGTATGGTAATAGAATTGCAGGTGCGTCTGGACCTGAGGTAAGTGTTCAGACTCTGATGATGGTGATTTTGTGATTTGTAGTGGGGAAATTGCTTGTTGAGTAAACGGGTGTGTTAATTCACTGCTTAGAATCAGATTGATTTAGTTTGCCTAGATTGCTAATTCCTGATTAGAATTATAGCAGGTAGGTGATCATTGAGGTAGTAAGATTGAGGAGAAGGGGTAAGAAAACCCAAAGGTATTTAAGTGTGGTAGGCCAAGAGGCCCAATACTTAATGTTAGAGGTTGTGACTCAGACCCTATAAGAAATAGGGAATGTATAGGCAGGCAAGCTCGGGAAAGGGGCCGCCGTTATTGCCCAGGCTTTTGAGGCTGCAGCGATTGCTGCTGTGATTGGGAATCATGCCAGTTAGGCCCAGTACAAGTAGTGGTCAATAGGCGAGTGCATCGATTGATGGAATTACTACTCGAGTTGAACTTCTTGAATCAATAGTAAAGATGACCCCGAGGCTGCACCGGGATGGGTAGCGGGAGTTAAGAAAGCCTTGACATGTTGGGGTACACCGAGGCTGAGAAAATAATATTGGCAGTGTACTAACTGTAAATGGACACAAAGAATGAGTGGAAGACCACCAGGGATAGGATATCCTCGATGAGTATAGTCCAAACTTGGACCATATTATTGAGAAATTCTATGGGGAAAAATATTTCCCGAAAAATGCCCAAGAAAAGGGACTGACGGAGTTTATGTGATTCCACCGAGGGCAGATGACTTATAAAACGGAGCTCGCTTGGCTGGTTGAGAATCGACAGGATAAGGTTAGGAAATCCCGAGAAGGACTGAAGTCGGGTATCGGAAACCTAATGATCTCACTGAACATCAGGAATGATAGGGAAGTGTATGAATGAGCTCAAGTGATAGAGCGACATCAGTTAGAAAGTGCAACTACTTCTGGATAGTGGTATGCTCGGAGTAAGAATAACCGCCGCTTCGGGAAGAAGCAAATGACGGGAAACAGGCGATTTGTCCCGCTGACTTGGAAGGATATTAGAAAGCTAAACCATTAATCGAATTGTTTTGATGATTTACAGTAAGGGTGGAAACTTGGAGAATTTGTTTGATCGGCTGGGACTAAGCTTATAGCTCTTGCACCCACGCTTGGTATGACGAACCCCTTTTCGAATGATAAGGTGTTAATGTCGTTGGGGCGTCATAACTATGAGATAGTGACCAGGAGTAGAGAAAAGAGTATCGACCTAACAGTGTTGGTCAGGTACAATTTTGATTTGAAAATTGGAATGGATTGGCTAATAAGACAGAAAGCCATTATGAATTGCAACTATAGGACGATCCAGTTCAACCCGGTTGGATGTCTTAGGTTTGATCTTCAAGAAAGTCGAGAAGGAATCTCGATTCCTTGAATGCCCTCGCTCGAGGTGATTAGAGGTCAGATGAATGTTGTGAAGGACGCTTATTGGACGTGGTTGACCTGGTTGTGATAGAACTAAAATCGGAAGAATTAACGAGGTGTGCAATCTTCCGAGGTCTTTCCTTAGAAACTGTCGGGTTGTCACTAGAACGGGAAGTGGAATCGTGCAAGAATTGGGCCGGAGTGGAACTGATTTCGAGGAGATAATATTGAATGTCCCTGTTGGAAATTAAAGGAATTGAAAGTCCAGATGTAAGGACTCATGGGTAAAATTTTATTCGCCCTAGTGTGCCCCCGTGGGGAATTTCTGTATTATGTATGAGGAAAACGAACGGGACATTGAGATGGTACGTAAACTACCGGCAGTTGAAGCAGTCTAACGGTAAATAGCAAGTACCTACTGCCGAGGATCGATGATCTATCTGATCAATTGTAAGGACCTCAGTGTTCTCCGATATTGAACCACGCACTTGATGTCACCAATGGAGACTCCGAAAGGAAAATGTTCCTAAGATTGTGTTACGGACTAGAATTTTCAGTTAAGGATATGAAAGGGAGATATAATTACGACGGTTTAACAGACGAGGTATGGGTACTACGCATTTATAGTAATGCCCATTGGTCTAAGAGATGCCTCGCTGCTTCTGTGGACTTAATGGACCGAGTGTTCCAAGAATTATAGGATTGGTTCGTAACGGTTTTCATTGATGATGTATTGGGAGACTCGAGGAGCCTGGGAGCAAGAAGCAAGTTTGGCTGAGATATTACGAACTTTGAGAGAACACGCACTCCACGCCAGGTATGACAAGTGCGAACTTTGGCTCGATGGAGTCGCGTCCCTTGAACGTATAATCTCGGAACATGGAACTTTCGTGGACTCGACTAAGCTCGAGGTGATAACTAAGTGGCCAGGACTGAGGCCGATAACTGAGGTTTGAAGTGTCGTAGATGTGGCTGACAATCATCGATGTGTTGTGGAGGAATTTTTCGTCAATGACTGTGCTATGGGCACGACTAATCGAGAAGGAAACTAGTCTGAATGGAATGATTAGGGGAACGGAGTTCCCAAGAGCTGAAGCGTAGGCTGATAATTGCCCCAGCATTGAACATTCAACCCGGATCGGGAGGATTCGAGATTTATAGTGAAGCTTCATTAAGGAGACTTGGGAGTGTGCGTTGACATAATACGATAGAGTTGTAGTATATGCGTCACGCCAGTTGAGGCTGCACGAGATGATTTATCCGATGCACGACAGAGAATTGATTGCGACGACCGACGTCGCCGTGGAAGGGCTAGACGGGTAATAGATGTGTTAAGTCGTGAGTCAGTGATGGCGCGTATGATGGTTAGAGAGTGAGCCTTGTCGGACAGGCTCAGGGACTCGGAAGTTAAATTTAAGGTGAATCGAATGTTGAATCTGTTGACTGCCTTGAGGATTAGTTTAGAAATCTAGGGCCAGAACAAAGAATGGCAATCTGGGAATCCTGAGATACGAAGGGCCGTTGAGTTGGATGCAGATAAGAAGAGTCGGATTTCCACGTATTCGGGGATGGAATTTTTGAGTTCCAAGAATGATTGTGTGTATCCGATGAGGCAAAACTCGAGAAAGAAATCTTGAGTGGAAATTTTCGCAGTAAGTATAGTGTCCACTCGAGTAGCACTAAGATGTGTTTGGACTTGCGACAACATTATTGGTAGAATAGAATGAGGGTAAATGTGACCAAGTGTGTGACCAGGTGTTTGACGTGCCTATAAGTGAGGACACAGCACGGTAAGCCTAGAGGGCTATTAGGACCGTTGAAAATTTCGGAATGGAAATGTGACATGATCCCAAGGATGTTGTAACGGGATTAATGTGAAGTCAGAGATGACCCGATTTTATCGGAATAGCAGTTGATAGACTGACTAAGTTAGTGCACTTCTCGGCAGTGCGAACGGACTTTGAGTCGGACAGATAAGTAGAGTCGTCAGAAAGGTTACACGATCGGAGACGATAGGAGACGACGACTTGTAGAGCTTGAGATTGAGTACCAAGTGTTTCGTATGAAAAGATTATCATAAGTCGGCAGGAAAGGAAGGTTACATCGAGGCATACCGGATTGTTCGATATTCGGGAAAGGAGTGAAGATATGATTTAGCGAATTGCCTCACCGCATAATCTATCCTAAGTATATGACGTATTCCACGGGTCGATGTGGAGAAGATATGAACCAAATAGGACTCACGTTAAGAGAAGACAGACGTGGACGACGAAACGTCGTACTTGGAGAGGCTAGTGTATTTTGAGGACAGAAAGGATCATAGGCCACATAATAAGACAGTCCCAGTGATCCAAGTGTATGGGAGCACCAAAGGACAAAAGGTGCCGTTTGGAAAAGCGAAAAGATGATGCAACGAATACCCCCAGCTGTTGGAACAGTAATAAGATTGTAAATCTTGAGTAGTAATGAGATTGTAAATTTCGAGGACGAAATTTCTTAAGGGGGGAAGATTGTGACATCCTGAAAAATTAGTCCATTTGGGAATTATGAAATACTGGATTTTATGAAATGTGCTCGCAGTAAATTCTCGCTCGGAACTGATCACTCCTGGGAATGCTAACCATTAGGGAAAGGCTAATAGGGGAATTAAATTCGCACGACTAAAGGAAATTCGACCGTGAATGGATTTCGACCATTAAATCGCGAAAGTGATATTTTGAGCCACTGTTGGCCGATCCAAGGATAGTTAGGGGTCAGTTCGCCACTGTCCTAGTAGTGGATCGCGGGTGATTCCGTTGGACCACGAAACGACTTGACGAATGATTCCGAAAGTATACCGAACGATCGTACCCCTCGGATCAAGTGATTGATCTTCGCGATTTTAATGACAACCGAGGTCGTCACGCACCGAACGGACTTGCACGTGACTCGATTCAGTATCAGTCATGAGTCGATTCAGCGAATTTCCCAGCAAGCCGCCCGTTAGCTCGAGAAACGCTCGAGTTGCGTTTAATAGAATTTAATTATTGAAATTTTGCCCAAATTGGACACCGGAAAATTAGGAAGTCACGCCGGAACACTAGGACGACGTTGCACGTGACACGTGTGAATTTTTGGTGCGCTCAAATCCTTCGGAAAAATTCGATTTGGGCAAGAAACGGAGAATTTGACCATTTTACCCTTGGGAATTAATAAAGGGTTAGTGTGTGAGAGAAGGGTATTTTGGTAAATTGCCAAAGTGGTCAAAATTAATATTTAAAACCCTTGATCCCCCTTTCTCTCTCTTCCCTCTCTTCTTCCTCCCTTTTTCCCGTGAATTCCCCCCTCCTCCGTGAGAATTTCCTTTCCACCGTGTGCTCTCCCTCTCTCTCACCGCCGGCACCGCCGCTCGCCGCCACCACACCGGACCACCCTCAAGCCACCGTCCACGCCGCCGTATGCCACCATCACCCCCTCCCGCCGTCCCTCTCTCTCTCTTTTGGCCGTGAGGCCCTTGGCCGCGCGCAAGCCACGCCGTCGCCGTCCAAGCCAATCGCCGCCATCCGGAAGTTGTACGTTGTCGCCGTTGTCCCCGATTAAGGGCCGCCGCTCCCCGTTCTAGCCGATTAAGTCTAGAACTTTGTAAGTCATCCCCTAATCCCGATTTAGGGTTTTGGGTATCGCCGGATAATTTAATTTTGTGTGAAATTGGACTTGTGCGGATGTGAAATGTTAGGGTTTTAGACCGGGAATGTATGGCGGGCCTTGAGGAATTAATTTGGAATTTTTGGAGGATGATTTGAGGGAATTTCAAGCTCAGAATCACTGTTCATGAGCTGTGATTCACTATTCACGAGGCTGTGATGCTCGATTCGGGACGTAAATTGGATTTTTAGAACCGGTATTTAATGACGAGAAAGTCCCGTGAAGGACCGGAGTCGATTTGAGGTCGTTTGGTTAGAGAAAAATAACGATTTCTATGTTTCTAGAACGCGGGTAAGTCGCGACTAATCCCCATTTAGGACTTCGGATATCGACGGAAAATTTTCGGACGAAATCAGTATGGAATTAGGTGCGGAATGGTATGAATAGGGAGGGGAAATTTTATGGCGGGCCGTAGAAATTAATTCGAGCATTATTTTTAATAAATTCAGAAAATAGGGCTGCGAATTTACTGTTCACAAGCCTCGAAACACTGTTCACAAGCTGTGAATTACTATTCACGGGGCTGTAGGGGTCCGATCGAGGCGCGAGTTGAATTTTTGGAACCTAGAAATTATGGCGAGAAAGTTTCGTGAAGGACCGGATTTGATTTGACGTCGTTTGGTGGGAGAAAAATAGCAATTTCCGTATTTTTATGTGCATGTGATATATGTTGAGTTGGGAGTGTGAAATTAATTGTGCAATTATGCAATTGGTGGATTGGATTATGTTAGTAGTGTGCACGCATGGTCCAAAATGAATTAATTGTGATATTGGCCATATGGAATGCTTTGTGAGCATGATAATCACGTGTGAAATGTTGCGTGCACGGGCCACGTGCGACGGGCTAGTTGAGTTGCAAACGTATGTTGCGCGTGTGAATTAAATGAGAAATTTTGTATGGATTGAGAAAGAAAGAATGGTGATGTGGTGAAGTGTGGGGTGCAAGTGTGCACAGAATTTGAGGAATGGCACGAGAAAGTGAGGTGGGATCGGGTCGAGTATCATAAACTCGGGCAGCGATCACGTAAGTCTGTTGCATTTGGCACAGGCTGAGGCTCGAAAGAGCATGATTGAGTTCGGTCCGAGGCACGATCAGCTCGGGTGAGACCGGGATTGGACCGAGGCATTATAAGCTCGGGTTCCGATCATGTAAGCCTGTCGCATTTGGTGCGGGCTGAGTGTTGATCGCAGTGTACCTGAGGCGTGTACGTTTACGCGGGTCACTGGCGAGGATTGAGAAATGCCCGGTATTACCGGAAGACTGCCAGTCTGAGGCGTGAACTTCTACGCGGATTGCGCAGTAGGTGGCAGATGTTGAGCCTGAGGCGTGTACGTTTACGCGGGCAAGAAAATGGCCTGAGGCGTGTACGGGTACGCGGGCCTAAAGTATTGTGAAAAGTGATCGCAGTGTACCTGAGGCGTGTACGTTTACGCGGGTCACTAGCGAGTAATGTGAAAAGTGATTAGTGGTCGCAGTGTACCTGAGGCGTGTACGTGTACGCGGGTCACTGGCGAGGAATGTGGATGGAATAGTGTGAGAATGGAAAGAGTGCATGACATGAAAATTGTGCATGCTTGGATTTGTATTAAATTGCTTGTTATGTGATTATGTGGCATGTGTGTATCTTTGTGTATTTTGTGAAATTGTCTGGAGGTACGTGATAGCCTAGGTTGGGTTTAGGGGTGTACTTACTGAGAAGTGTCTCACGGTTGTTTTCAACCAAACAATTTCAGAACCCCGACAGGACCCATGAATCCTCCGCCACCGCCACCAGTACGTTCTGGAGTTCCAGTGCATACACAGTATGAGACAGCTGAGTTTCAAATGGAAGACGGATGAGGAGGAGTCAGACTCGGAATGGACGCTAAGTAAGGGGGCGTAAAGGTTAATCCAGGAGTAAGAAATAGATGGTGGATGAGTATCATTTTTGGATCAAAAGCCGGGCTGTCAATCTTTTTGTTGTATCTACGATGTGTAAAGGGGTGTATGTGTATGTGATGGTGGTTTAGTGAGGTGGTTGTAAATTATAAAATGGTAAGTTATGAGTTGTGAATATTTTACAAGTTGGAATGAAAGTAGTTGCTTATTCTCTCTGATTGTTATCCCAAGTTTTTAATTGTCAGGGTCTAATTATTGTTACCCGCTGCGGTAGTAAATCTCTGATGGAGTTTTGAGGTCAGCGACATTCCTGGGACGTCGCTTGAATCGACCAGGTAAGGGTGTAGCGTGCCCGATGGGGTTCGGGGCGTGACATGGAAGCCTTCTAAGCTGAGGACACAACAGGTGCAAATGCTTCAGACACACTAGTTCCGTAGAATGTATCTCTACAGTTGACGAAGATTTTAGACTACCATGGAAATTTGGTGGTAATGAAGTTGCGTTACATTGACGCGATTGCCTAGCCCTCTGAAGCTCAAGACACGGCATTTGCTTGCTTGTCCCCCACTAGCACCGAAAGAAAAAGAAGAGCAACGACTTCAACTAAAGCCAACCAAGTCGTCCAAAGTGGAGTGACGTTTCCAGCTTTATGGAAAGAGGAACCCCACTCCCACACAAGTTCTATTCAGTTTCCTGGAATTCCCTGTTATATATGTTTAAAGGGTCCACCCACCGCCCTATCATAATCGGAAACATGTCTAACATTATTGGGCATTCCTACCCTGCCGTCGTGATTAGGGAGAATATTTAAGCAAATGTTATCTGGCCCAATCAGACGACTCACAATCAATGATAGATTAGGGAGAATATTTAAGCAAATGATTACTTATTGTGATCCTTTTCTTATTAACTTATTCTTTTAGGTCATTTCCTCCCGGATTTTACGACAATGAAATGTTAAGTATATCCTGGACATGAGCGTTTCATGAATTTGTTCACCAAATATGGAGATCAACATTTAGGTATTAGTTCGATAAATTCAACGCGTAGGGAGAGATACTTAATCAGAGGGTGTTATAGACTATGAGTAAAGTTTGCACATTTTAGAAGGATCAGCAAGATTTGAGAAGCTTTCGGTAACTTCTGGATGATGAGTAAAGTAGTTCTTCTATCTTCTTTGTGAAGCTCCCAAGGGCTAGAATATTTATAGACCTTACAAGTTGCATGTGATAGAGCAGACCAATTTTGCAGCAATTCTGTATGCAAAATTTTGGTAATGACCGGCCATCTTTCCATAAATGAAAGGACGAAGGGCTTAACCAATATAAATCATTTCACAAAAAGGTACAAACCGGACAAAACCTTGCATTAGTGGAAAAACCTTAAGGTCCAAAAAACCATACATTTACAAAATTAGAAATTTTTTCAATTCAGTCTGATAAGCTTCATTCAAATAGCAAAATGAAGAAACCACCCCCATCTTGCGTTCTTCATAAATTTGTCACTCTCCTCCATTCATGAAACTTGAATGGTAATATAAGGGGATGAGCAAAACCATGGCTCAGTAACTGACAATCACCGCTTCTATGGGATCGAGTAATAATTGATGCAATTTTACAATAGTTATGCTATACATCAAAATCACACTTAAGCTAGTGTGCAATAGCGCTTATCACTAGTCATTTCAACATCATAAATGGAAGATATCAAACTCATTGCTCATGTCAAAATACTATGGCCGTGCTTCATGAGGCTTGGAAACTGCAATGACTGTAGTTAAGCCCCAAAAATCACATTTGCTTTGATTGAGTTGTGGGAAATATATCAATTGTTATTAAGCATCGACACAGAACCGGTTTTTGAAATATACTTATGTCTCAATACGTTGGTTGACCATGAGCACTAATCCAATACCCACATATTATAATCCAACAAACAGAGCCTTATATTCAAGTAAAAACACTTCAATTTTATACTTATTGTATGTCATTTTTTGTTAATCAATGATGTAACGTGTTAACAACCATTTATATGCCCATGGAATAATTGTTATTTTTCCTATTAACAGAAACAAATATGATCATCTTTTGTTTCGCATTAGACAACACAAATTAGTATCTAATTTCTATAAATTATTTGTGCTTTAAACGATCCTATACCAAAAGAACCAAATATTAGTACGAAATTCGTTGTCCTCGTCTGAAAACTGAAATTCATACCAACGTATCGTTGTATCTAAACTTATATTATAACGCTATTTTCCAACAAGAGATTTAAATAGATATTTTTAATGAACTAGTTTACCCTTTTCCAATCTCATGCCATATATCCTAGCGTATCCTACTCTCCCTGTCTCGCATAACTATAATTTCCATGAATGGAACGAAGATACTCTAGCACCAGTTAATGATGCTTTCTTTCCAAGTCCTTGAGTATCTCAATTAATCAATGCAAAAACGATTAGTTCCAAAATTTATCGGTCGATGCGTTATTACTTGAGATTTGTTGAGACACAAAAAAAAACATCATGCGAGATAAACGGCCTTCATTCCCACGATGGTTCGCACCACACTCCCATTAATAGAAACGGGAAGAAACTCCTGTACAAACTTAGTTTATGGATGATGTCGTGCAAACACGGTATAGAGATGAGAATGTGTTTCGGCGAAGGCCAATATGAATACTTCCTGTTCGTGCCAAAGGTTATGCCGCGAGGACATACGGCTGTCATTCACACCCGTATTGGTCACCCCATTGTGACCCGGCTTGTTCAGCAATGAAAATCCCAAAATTAGCTTTGCTTCCTTTTTCCTTTTATCTCTCCTGTCTCCGCTCCCTTCTCTCTGTTGGTTCGTTACAGAACCCGACCACGCCAGGCTATAACAAGACTCGCCACAACTGTCGTCTAGAGTCGATTTTCATCGCCCCAGTCGTCCCCTCACACCAACAAGGTGGTCCTTGGCCTTTCATCGTCATCGGCTGCCCAAGGTCGGGCCACAACGAACTACGACATGGTGGAGCCAGATTATTTGTCCATGAACAGAATCATCACTGTGGTCATTATGTAGATATCGGAGCTAATTCAGAGTTTCTTGCAGGGGGAAGAGGTCTTGGAGGCAGCATAGGCTTTCTGCTGGCAGCAAACAGACACCGGAGCTTAATCGGCCAAGGTGAAGTAAAAGGTCAAAGTGGAAACGCGGCGTATGATTTGTAACGTTCAATATATTTTTGTAGTCTACAGTGAGTCCTTGTGTACCTGTGGGACTTGTATCTAGCTAAATTATAGCCATTATTTTTGTACTGGCACGCGCACGTTCATCTCATGAATCAAAAGTTAGTTACCTGCTTGACTCTCCGACTCTCATGTCCCATGATGCATCTGAATGGTGTTTGTGCTATTGTATTGCCTGTATACATTGCCATTTCCATTCCTTTTGTATGCGAGTTTTCTAGTCTGTACGGTTAATAAAAAACAAGAGGTCACCAACCAGATGCTTTGCGGTACAGACTTTCTACCGAGAACGAGTTCAGAACTACATGTGCCAAGTACTCATTCTTTGGGGTACCCAGTTGACTATTTCTGAGGTCAATGATAAGCTGCCGTTGTGATGAGCATGCACAAATTAATTCCCACTTTCACAAACAACGATTCAAACTGAAAATGGATGTCCACAAAAGCAAAAGATCTTTGGGGGTTCCATGTTTCTTGCCTCAATTGACAGTACATCTCATGGCTAATATAATTGCTTGCAGATTGTGTGAATATGAATGTGTTCAATCTAATCCAACTTTGGTACAAGAATATAAGGCTGACCGTACTTGATCTCCTAACCTACCTGACTATACCAAACTCCCGTTTATTCGATCCATATTTAAGTTGCGGTTGTAGTTCCAATCCTCATGTGCCATAGAAGTGCATCAATATTTTCAATGTCTAGTCGGGGGCCGATGGTTTCCTGTGGTATAGGGTCTCCAGAAACTAAACAATTCGAGCGTGGTAGCACTGTTATAGAAAGTTCAAGCCTTGTATTGGGCATCGGATTGATTATACACTAGGAAGTGGGAATGCTATAAAAAAAAATACAATCAGAGAAAAATCTTTCTACGTCGCACATCGTCTAATAAGGCAAGCCAAAATCGCATAGTTCTGAATGCATAGTGCCGATTAAACCCCATTCAGTCGCTAAAACCTCGACCACTTCAAAAAATTCCAGCTAAAACAAAAGCTACTTGACTAGTCCACTGTCGAATTCCACACGCATGAAACTTTCGTCTACTACGTCAGGATCACAGGAAATGATGACAAAATACACCGTGCCACACAACCTATACATGAGACGAGGGTGAAAATCTTGATCAGGACACAAACCTCGTCGATCAAGGACAAATTATCACCGAAACGACTGCAACTAAAGAGAACCAATATGGAAGGAAAATAGATAGGAGAGGATCGAGAAGGTACTTGGATAGCGAATGGAGGCCTTGAAGGTGTAGCCACGCTGCAAGAGGAACTTGACGAGCCACAAGGCGATGTAACCAGACACTCCAGTCATGCACTTCTTCCCGGCACTGACCGTCGCGCTCATTGGGGCAGATATACTGGCGGTGATTGGTAAAGAAATACTTGGGGCAGGTGTATTTTTGTCCTGCACTTTGGCTTGTTTGTGAACTGAGCAGACATTATGTATGTTTGGTTGTTGCAGTTGGAGATTTGAATCACTTGTTATCAGAAACAATGTCTGCAGTTACCTGCTGCTTGAGGTTTCCTGGGAAACTCAACTCTGACCTAAGGAAACTTACCGTGAACCTCATACCCTTTCCTCGTCTTCACTTCTTCATTGTGAGATTTGCTCCGCTTAGCTCTCGTGGGTCACAGCAGTACAGAGCCTTACAATGAGCTAACTCAACAAATGTGGGATGCCAAGAACATGATGTACGCAGCAAACCCGCATCACGGGCGTTATCTCACAGCATCTACCATGTTCCGTGGAAAGATGAGCGCCAAGGAAGTGGATGAGCAGATGCTCAATGTGCAGAACAAGAACTCTTCCTACTTTGTTGAGTGGATCACTAACAATGTGAAGTTGACTGTCTGCGACATTCCGCCCACTGGCCTTAAGATGGCGTTGACATTCATCGGCAACTCGACTTGTGTTCAGGAAATGTTCAGGAGGGTAAGCGAGCAATTCACTGCCATGTTCAGGAGGAAGGCTTTCTTGCATTGGTATAATGGGGAAGGAATGGATGAGATGGAGTTCACCAAGGCAGAGAGCAACATGAACAGCTTGGTCTTGGAGTAGCAGCAGTATCAGGATGCGACAGGCGATGATGAGAAGTACAAGGAGGAGGAGGAGGAGGAGGAGGGTGATTACCAGGAGGAGATGTAGTGAGGGACATCTGATTGGTTATTGAATTCAGTTGGAGAAGTTGCTATCATGTTGTAGCAGCTATTCTTTCTAACCTCAACTACCAGTTGCTGGTTTGTGGGATGTGAAGTTAGTTGATGAGGGTGGGAAAACTAGGGACAATATTATAACTTGCAATTTTACTACTATATGTTAGACAAGATCCTTTGAATTCCTATTATCTTTTATAAACTGATATTGTAGTCAGTAAGGATAGATTTTGTGGCAATTTTCATTTTCTTGATTCCCTAGCAAGTTCCTGATCCTTTTCTCGCTGAATTATGGTCAATGCTTTAGTAAAGGCATGATGCTGGTCTCAAGGTGGATGTGTGAATAGTTTCAATGGGTCGTCATTCATCAATCTTCGCATTCCTGTCAAGTTGGCTGATATGCGCTAATCTATGATTAGCTTGCATATATATATATATATAGATGGGTATGTTGATTGTGCATAGATCACAAAAGCCGATCCTCGAGTACAAGAATGTCTCCGAATGCGTATGTATTTGTTTACGAGATGGTAAATTTCACTAACCTGCGGTCTTTTTGTACTGTTTCACAATGTATGAGGTGGCCAACAAATTTTGATCATGTCACTTGATAGCGAAAGTCTCGGTTTGAAAGAATCACAGCTACATGGGACTGCCAAAATATGGTTCCTATAGGCTAAACGTCAAAACGGCTCTAAGATGCTTGAAGGCTCCGGCACCATCTTTTTCAATCCAATCATTTGAGGGGTTTCCATTCGGCACATTGGAGAGACAGAAATGATCCAAAATTTGTTGATTTCGTTGCCACCAAACTAAACATCCTCTATGGTTGTCTCATGGAGTGTCATCGAATTCCATGGGAATTACGGTACAGAAACAAGCATCCCTTCACTAGCTTACACTTTTATATTCATACTGAAGGTTCTGGTTACAAAAAAGTTCTCCAACACCTTGTGCTATATAAACTAGCATCCTCCAGAGAGATTCATGACCAGCAAAAGAAAAGTTGCTACAGTTTTAAGTACAAGAAGCAAGACACCGAGATCTCTCACTTGCCCTTTTCCTAAAATATATTTTGTCGGTTAATTCCTATAAATGAACAACCAAATGAACAGTAGTTATTTGATTCAAAAAAATCCACAACAAGATACAATTTCCTGATAAATGTATTTTTTTATCTATTAATTTCTATAAAGAATGCCAAGTATTGGAACCAAAAGTATAGTATTCCAATCACTTAATTTATAGAAATTAACAAACCGACAAAAATACATATATAAGGCAAAGGTACCTTCTGACCAAAAAAAAAAAAAAGGCAAAGGTACCTTGTTGTGGATTTTTTTGGGTCAAATTGGTGTTCTTTTATAGAAATTAATAGACCGGCAAAATATATTTAATGAAAAGTCTATCCTGCTGTTTACGTTTTTGGGGTCAAATTGCCATTGTTCGTTTGGATGTTCATTAATTGCCGTAAACAAAAATTCATGCATGTTCTAAGCAAATTAATGGAAGAGAAGCAATGGGAGAGGAGTAAACTTGGCAAGGTTAGGTCCTATGCTTTTTCTTTATCTTATTATCTTTTCTCTGAAATTTCTGCCATTTTCCTTTTTATTTGTTTCTCTAATGAAGGTTTTGTTAGGATCTTTTAGAATGTTGCAAAGCCTAGTTTTATTGTGGATAATATTGAAGATGTCGGGATGGAAGATGTTGAAGATGGGACCGCCGAGGAGGATGATTGTTTTCATTCTGTTTGTGCGCTATGTGATAACGGTGGTAACCTTTTATGGTACGTGTCTTCCTCCTTCAATTTTCTTTTCTTGATATGTACTTTTTTGGTCTGTTAATTTTTAGAAATTTAGTGATTAGAATACTATTGATTCAAAATCTTTAGGGCATTCTTCATTCTAGTTCCTGTTTTTCTACAACTTCATCTCCGCGATGGAGCAATTTTGCTACACAGTGGGGATGGTAGAAGTGGCCACAAGTAGAAGAAACACATTGGAAAATCTATCAGGGAATTAGTGTTTGAAAACATATCCATACAACTAAGCTATAGAAAAACCACAATCGACATGTAATAGCACTTGAATAGAATTCTAGAAGCCTTTGGTCAAGTAAGGGGCCAAATGAATCCACGTCGAACCCAGGAAACTTGATGATTATCATATTTATAGTGTCAAATTTGCAAGTAGGGAGAAGGAGCAATGAGGGAGCTCATCTCAGTCACAAGTCAAGAGTATGTTCAAGGGATAGACGAGGCAAGTCCTGAGCTAAACGACCCAACCTTACATTCTCTCTTTAAAAATAGTGAAATTACTTTTTCTCTCATGAAAAAGAGGGGCTTAATTAGAACTTGTTTTGAAAGACTTCTTAGTTCAAAATAACAGTTGCTGGAGTTTCTTCACAGGGTTAGCCCAAACCATGCCAGAACGTATGGTCTGGGCCGCAGGCATGGCTGACTTTTACTAAATAACTAGATATTGTAGACAAGCATGAACAGTAGATTTTTCCATCCGAACCACACTTAGAAAAAAAAACATATAGAGTTCAATATCCTGTGCAAGCTTCAAAAGATTTAGAATAAGCTTTCATAGTAACTACAAACTCAAGCAGCATTTAACGCCTTCACTTCATTATGAAAAACGGGATAAGGACATCAGAAGTGCCTTAACTTTTGTACAGCACTCACTTGAGTGCCATAACTTTCAAAAAAAGATCACTTGAGTGTCATCGGTCACTTGGCAATCGGAAAATCCGACGTGCCTTCGCCGGAGCTGACGTGGACAATTTTTAAATATTTTTTTGAATTTTTTTATTATTAATATTTTTTTTGCAAATTTTTTTTCAATGCCGGCAAGGGTCACTGGCGACCCTCGCTGGCTGGGAAGGCCTCGCTCGCAGCTGTGAAAGCTCTCGGCGAGGTCATCGCGACCTTGCCGGCTGCGGGCGAGTCTGCGAAGGCTCTCACCAGATCTGGCGAGGCCGCCTCGCCCGCGGCCGCGAAAGCCCATAGCGAGGCCATTGCGGCCTCGCTGGTCGCGGGCAAGGCGGCGAAGGCCATCACCAAATCTGGCGAGAGCCTTCACCGCCTCACCTGTGGTTGGCGAGGCCGTGATGGCCTCGCCAAGGGCTTTCGTGGCCGCGAGCGAGGCGACCTTGCCAAATCTAGCAAGAGCCTTTGCTGCCTCACCCGTGGCTGGCAAGGCCGCAATGGCCTCACCGCGGGCAAGGCGGCCTCGCCAGATCTGGCAAGAGCCCTCGCCGCCTCGCCGTGGGCTTTCGCGGCTGAGGGCAAGGCCTTCCTAGCCAACAAGGGTCGCCGATGACCCTCGCCGGCATTGAAAAAAAAATTGCAATAAAAAAATATTAAAAAATTCAAAAAATATCAATAAAATAACATTAAAAAAAGCCACGTAGGATGATTTGCCGGAAGTCGCACTCAAGTAATCTTTTTTTACCGGAATTGGCACTTAAGTGAATAAAAAAAAAGTTATGGCACTCAAGTGAATGTCGTATGAAAGTTAAAGCATTCCTAGTGTCCTTATTCCCATGAAAAACATATGAAGATGAAGCCAGACAATTAATCTTTATCCATTGTCATACATCAGCACCAGCAGACTTGTTAGAGGAGCCCAACTTCCCACATGCAAAAGAGTACGTTTATTTTCAGAAATAGTTTTGTAACATTTCTGTTCTCGGGAACAATTTATTTTTAGAAATAGTTTTTTCTATTTTTATTCCTTAGACTAGTTTATGAGCAGAAAAACGCGTTTTGTAACTATACAAAATTTCTATTCTTGGAATAGAAAAAGATCATGAAAGCGTTTGGAACAGCCCTAAAAAAATTTTGTTGTGTGAATTTTTTTAATAATTTTCTAATTTTTTGAATTTTTTCATTTTTTCCTTTCTTTTTTTCCTCCATTCTTCTTCCTCCTCTAGCCGGTTGCCAAGCCTCGGTGATCACCGGCAACTAACCAAGACAAGGGCCGGCGAGGTTGACCTTGCCCAGCCACCGGCGAGGCTGACCTCGCGTTGGCTGGGTGAGGCTCGCTTGAGACCGGCAGGGTCGACCACACTGCCCATCATTGAGGCCCAGCAATCGACTAAAGGAGGAAGAAGAAGGAAGGAAAAAAAAGAATAAAAAAGAAAATGACCTTGTTTTAGAAATTATTCTCGAGAACAAAAAAGTAGACTTTTTGTACTCTTATTTATGTTCCAAATCTATTCCCTGGCCATTTAGGGCCTGTTTGGAGCGCAAATGATAATCATTCTAATCCAGAAATTAATTTTTGGCCATAAATAGATTTTTCTATTTCTATTCTCTGGTGAGTTTCTGAGCAAAAATATATATTTGATAACAACACAAAATTTTTGTTTTTGAAATAGAAATTCGTTTGATAATGACACAAAATTTCTCCTTTCTAGGTGGCCAGCGAGAGGACGGCGGGCAGCGGAAAATGGTGGCTAGCGATGGGTGGACGGTCGGCGGGCAGCGGGAGGTAGCCAACAAGTGGTCGGCGGGCTGGCTACAGATGATGGCGAGTGGCAATGGAGGATAGCGGGTGGTTGACGGGTGGGCAGCGCACTGTGGCGGGAGGTAGGCAGGCAGTTAATAGTGAGGGCATGTGATGAGAAAAGTTTTTATTTCTCATTTCTGTTTTAAAAATAGAAAAATAGAAAATTTTAACTTCTCACTTCTGTTCTAAACTTATTTCTGAAATAAAAATTGATTCCAAAAATAGAAAAATGAAATTGCATTATCAAACGGATTTCTATGCCATACCTATTCCCGGGAACAAAAAAATAGAAAAACAGAAAAACAGAATGGTTATCACGCGCACCCTTGATAACCATCATGTTTTTCTATTTTTCTGTTCTTTTGTTTTTCAAAATAGAGAAAGAATATAAATCCGTTTGATAACATCAGCTAATTTGTTTATTCACTGGAATTGAAAAGTGATCAAGGAATAGATTTGGAATAGAAATAAGAAGTAAAAAAAATCTTATTTCGTTGTTCTCAGGAACAATTTCTGAAACAAGTCATTTTCATCTTTTACTTTCTTTTTTTCCTTCTTTCTTCTTCTTGCTTTAGCCGGTCGCCAAGCGAGGTCAAGGCCAATCTCACCCAGCCATCACGAGTTCGGATTTGCCCGACCATGTCGACGTCGACTTTGCCGGCCCTTGTCTCTGGCCCATCACTGGCCATTGTCAAGGCCCGTCAACCGGCTAAAGGAGGAAGAAGAAGGGAGGAAAAAGAGAAAAAGAATTCAAAAAATTAGAAAAATCTTAAAAAATTATTAAAAAACCAAAAAAAATTTACGTCACAATTTTTTTAAGGTCGTACTAAACACTTTTATGTTTTTTTTCTATTTCAAGAATAGTTTTTTTGTGCAGTTACCAAATACGTTCTTCTGCTCATAAACTCGTCTAGGAAATAGAAATTAAAAAACTATATTTCAAAATTTTTATTCTCAAGAACATAAATGTTACCAAACGCAACCTTAATCTTTAAATTGCCCAAGTGGTCCTATTTTCCAAAGCCCATTGTTACAAGTATTCTTAAAAATGCATTGAATCTACTCGTCCAATGCTAGCCCATATTAAAATTGCATTGGGCCTTGACATGTCATTTGGCCATTTTTCCAATAATACGTAAGATCCATTTTTCAAAATGAAAATCAATGTCGTCAACATTATTTTCAAGGACAAAAATACCATTTAATACTCTAAAGCTACGTCGTCAACATGGAACACCTTAAGGTTGAACTGACACATGGCTGCTAGAAGCCACCTTACTAATTTTTTGACCACCAAATATCCAAACCAGTGCACCTGTGATAAAATTTACCTTCTGTTAGTTTCAGTTAAATTAGATTAATAAAAATCCCAACCGGTATACTTGTGACAAACAAAGGGTAAAATCCTAAATCGGTATACCCATCAACTATCACGTGTTGTCAAACTCAGCAAATTGACGGTAAAATTTAACGGAAACTAATAGAGGGTAAATTTGTTACAGGTGTACTGTTTAGGATTTTTTGTGGTCAAAAAATTAGTTTGTGATAAATTTGTCACAAGCGTAATAATTTGTGATTTTTCGTGGTATTAATCTTTGTTTCTAAAATTTAGAAGCAAATGGTCATGTGATAAAGAGGATGGTAAAAAAATAGCTGCTAATAGGAATAAGTTATTCAGTTTTTGAATTTTGTGCAGGAATGACCTTCGTTTTATCATTATTTTAATTTTGAAATGTGCTCACACGGGTTCAAAGGTCGTTTCACAATCAACCCTTTGAGACACAGCAAGCAATTTCATCGTCATTATTATTTTCTTGGGAGTATATATTAATTATCAGCTCCCTAAGAAGATGTATGATTGTGGCCTTACTCGGCACCAAGTATCACTCACCCTGAATAAGACAGTGAATTATTTCCCATTTTTGAGTGGATTTTCTTGGATAAATGCATATATTATATTGTAAGTTCTTGGAAAAATACACGTATAAACATGCCCAAAATTAATCAGCTCCTCTCTCTCTCTCTCTCTCTCTCTCTGATGAAATTTTTTATATATTTTCTAATTATCCAACTGCATTATTGCCTAGTCCAACCGCAATTCTTCTGTTCAAGGTCTGCATGAATGTTTGAATTGAACCTAGTTATCGCATGGGCATATAAATGTAGAGATTCCAGCAAACGAAAGGGCAGAGAAGAGAGCAAAATCTTTCTGATGAGATCGGACAATACGGACTAGAGATATTAAGACGGACTTACAAATTTAATTAGCTCCACTTATGTTTGGGTTTTCTGGAAAATGATATGGATCTTTTCATATGGTGGACAATCAGTATATACATATACGTGTGTGTAAAGGAAGCTAGTCGGAAACCAGCGAATGTGAAGGAACTGTGAAAATGAAGAGCATCTAATTCAATGTGTCAAGCGTACACTTTAATGGTATGTTGAAAGCCGAACTAACCGTACTTTTTCTAGGAAAGAGATTTTTTTTTTTTTATTTCTAGTAGTCCGCCAGCGTTTCTTGTTCTTTCTAAGACGTCATCTATTGATTGGTACTATTAAAATGAGTTATAATCTTCCTTTGTTGCATTGTGGATAGTTCCGAAATTAACAAGACCAACTTAACAGTTGAGTTATCCCTTATTTCAAACGTTCTCATTAAAATGAAAATTTTCCTCATCCAATATTTATTTAAGTTCTATCTCGAAATAATCTAAATTTTCATGTATCTAGTCTGTAAGGACAAATTTTATCACTTCCATATGTTTTCTTTCACATTCATTAAAATTATTGCTTTGCTCGTCATTCGTTAATTGAGCAAGTCGATGCAATATTTTTCTTCCTCGACATAAAGAATTGAAACCATTAATTCGAAAGGTTCCTCCTAAAATTCTAAGGCCAGATATATATTTTACATAAATGTGGGCGGGGACTGATCGAGCTAGGAATCCGGCTTAGGGGCCGACTTTTCCAGCACAATTTTTTAGTCCAAAATTTTGATAATAGTGGTATTATGTGGTATCAACTTAATTAATTGATCGATAATGCTAAAGAGCACCAAAATATTAATGAAAATAAATTTGACCAAAATACGAAAAAATAGCAAGAACAATATATATGAAAAATAAAATAAAAATCAAATTTAAACTAAGTAAATAAAATGAAAAATAGAGTACCATCAAAGGGATATGTTCGGTTTGTACAATGTTTTGGATGTATTTTATGTACTTTCATATTTTAAATACACTTAAAACTGAATAATATCTTGTTATGCATTAAAATAGAAACTCGAGTTTATTGGAGATTTACTACATTGTTCATACCAATTATATCCATTTAAGAGTATATCTATCTTATTAAAAAAAACTAATACAAGAAATAATTTAAAAGATTTTGGTCACCTTGAATTCAATAAAAGGAAGTATTAAGCTCTATTATAATGTAGAAGAATGGCATAAAATTTAAGCATGAGATAGCCCCCTGCTTCCCCCCCCCCCCCCCCGCGACTCCGTGATGGGGAGTGATTATTATTATCAATCATTATAATATTTTCATTGCATTATTGAAAATGTCATCGTCAATTACAGTTTCTTTTCTATAATTGAAGGGTAAATATCATTAACCATACATTAACCCTCGACTGTGGCCTGCGAAAAGAAAAAAGAGAAAAAAAAAGAAAAGAAAAAAAATCAGATTTTTATTAAAAAAAATCTATAAAAATTGGAAAAATTTACCTCCCATGACATGTGGGGTCCATTGAGACACCATCAATTTCCGGGCTATATTGGTCGGATGGACTTAATTGGTACCAATGTGAAAATATTTAGGACTAAATTAGTACAATGAAAGGTTTTATGACTAAATCGGTACCAATGCAATAGGTTTATGACTTTTTTTTGCCCAACTCAAGTGCTTAGGAATTCGATACAAAATTTTCAAATTTTCCAATTAATTAAACCCTAATCACCGAATCACTCGATATCAATCCTTTGCCCGAAAGAGAGAAGATGAAGTCTCAACTTGTTAACACAACATGGAGAGTGGGATTGCTATGGAATCGACAAGACAATCGCTATCGTTGAATGTGACATTGATGGAATGATGGCATGCAGAATAGTTTTTTTGTGTTGCTTTTGCTTGTTTGGGACGATTTGTCTCTATATTATCACTCCTTTTGTGTGAATCAATGCATCTAAGTTGCATTTTGTAATTGCAAATACTATCCATGGATACGTTCTGTAATAGCAAATCGTGGCATTGTGGTCCGTGTGGTTCATGTAGAATGACTCGCACGTGTTAATCCTCTGGCGAGGATTTTTGCCGCCTGTGACATGTGGGGTCATCGAGACGAATCGCCAACTTTAAGGGGTATTTTAAGACAAACCCCACTAGGGGTTCTCTGCGAAAATTTCCCCACTTCAGTTTTTTTTTTGTTGCAATTTTCCCCTAAAAATTAAAGAAAAATCTTCTCAGTAATATTATTTTATAGTCTAAGTTTCTTGGTCTAGTCCATCCTATAATCAGCTTGAAGATCACGTTGGACATTAAGGTTGAATCGACACATGGCTGCTAGAATTAACCTTATAACTTTTTAGGCATCGGTCCATTTATTTATGTTTGTATTTGGGAAAAGGGAAATTCATCATATATATATCCCACCTAGATGTTACCCATCACTACTCTTGCAAATTGTAATGGATGTGATGTGGGATCGAATATGTTTAATTAGGTCTTTATTTCTAAAACTTAGTAGCAAATGGTCATGTGATAAATACGATGGTAAAAAAATCGCTGCTAATAGGAATAATAAGTTATTCAGTTTTTGAATTTTGTGCAGGACTAATCTTCTTTTTATCACTATTTTAACTTCGAAAGGTGCTCACACGGGTTCAACGATCGTTTCCCAATCAACCCTTTGAGAAACAGCAAACAATTTCATTGTCATTATTATTTTCTTGGGAGTATATATAAATTATCAAATATCTTTTCTAATTATTATTTATGCATTATTGCCTAGACCGACTGTAATCCTTCTGGTCACCGTCTGCATCAATGTTTGAATTGAACCTGGCAATCACATGGCATATAAATGCAGAGATTCTGGCAAATGAAAGGACAGAGGAGAGAGCAAAATCTTTGCCGATGATATCGGACATATTTATCAAATTTAGTTAGCTCCACTTATTGTTTAGTTTTCTCGAAAATGATATGAACCACGTGTATTTCTTATATGGTGAATAGTCAGTATATAGGGAAAGAGAATAATGATTATATAGTATATGCAAGCAAGCCAATCGGAAGCGAGCTGAAGTGAAGAAAGCGTGAGGATAAAGAGAATCTAAGTCAATGTGCTATACATGTAGTATAATAGCATTTTGAAAGCGAAACTAACCCATTTGCCCCCCCCCCCCCCCCCCCCCCCCCCCCCAAAAAAAAAACAAAACCAAAAAAAAAAAAGCGGAACTAACCCAGTTCTCCTAGGATGGAGATTGTTTTCAAGTTCTGGTAGTTAGCCATCATATTTAATTCTTTCTAGTAGGTGATCTCAATAATGATTGGTATGGGAAAATTTTGTTCAATCGGTCCTAAATCTATTGTATAAATATCAATTCGATCCTAAACTTTCCAATTTTGTTAATTAAGTCATAAACCTTTGCACGAAATTATAATATATTCCAACCTATTTTCGCCAAAAATCACCCATGTGGCCGTGTTCTGCATATGATGGCCGGCAATAACTAGATTGTCATGTGAACAACTTTCGACGAAAATTGGCCGGAAGAATTACATTGGAATTTCGTACAAAGGCTTAGAACTCAACTGGCAAAATTTTAAAGTTTAGGACTGAATTGGCATCTATATAATAGATTTATGACTAATTAAGTCCCGAATTGGTACTATTAAAATGAGTTACAATCTTCTTTTGTTGTATTATGGATGGTTCCTAAATTAACGAGACCAACTTAACGAAAGAGTTATCCCTTAGTCTCTCAAACATTCTCATTAAATGTAAACTTTCCTCATCCATAATTTATTTAAATTCTATCTTGAAATAATCTAAATTTTGACGTGTCTTGTCTATGAGGACAGATTTATCACTTCCTGTCTTGTTTTTCTTTCACATGCATTAAAATTGCTTTGCTCGTCATTCGTTAATTGAGCAAGTTCGATGCAATATTTTTCCTCCTCGACATAAAGAATTGAAACCATTAATTCGAATAGCTCCTCCTAAATTCTATGGCGAGGAGGGTGCTTTCAGGATACGATTGTTGACATCTGAATTCTCACCAGTAATTCAAATATGCATCTTTGGCAATAAAAAATAATAATAATAGTAATAATAAAAGCAATAAGAAAATCAGAAGGCTGAAACGAGTTGCGAACGGAATCGCAATTTCTCTCTATCTAACTCACTCCAATCCCATATAAAAGAAACAGATCTCACGCTATGTTCGGCCCTGTATATTGGCCGAGAAGCTCGAAGCAGCTGATTCTCTTAGGAACACATCACTGAGGGGGAAGAAAGTCCTCTTCAGAAGCGATTCCTTCGCTCGACTTGGAATTCCTTCGTCTTACTTTTTCTGGTTTCGATTTTGGTTCAATTCATAGCACTGATTTGTCGGTCTTTTCCTAATTGTCCAGAGGCTTCTTCATCGACTTTCTTGCCCGTCGGATGTGTCTGCATCGTTTCGTTCGGATCTGTTTTCTGGCCAAGGAGCTCGAAGTTCCTAGTTCTCGGTGGAAGCTTTTTTCGCTAGCGTCGATCTTCACCGTCGATTTTTCCAGGGCTTTCTCTTTTACTAGTTTACAACTGGGTCGAGATGTGGACTCTTACTCATCAAGGTAAATTGCATGTGCTCTGTCTCTGCCTCTTATGAAACGAAACAAAAGCTCCTCTGTTTTACATTGCTTTGAAACCGAGATCCATGAATAGGCTTATAAGCATTACTCTAAAACTTAGCTATTTCTGGTGATTCAAGCTGTCGTTGTTGATGTATGAATTTTGGATGAGAAAATTGCCTTATTTCCATGGTTCTGCTTTGTTCTGTTGTTGTTGTTCGATTTGAATATGTAATTATCACTATCGAATGATTAGAAATCGTATTTTTAGATGAGGTAAGTCAAGGTTACCAAAGTTTGCCTCTATGACTCGTTGTCCGGCTTCTCGGTTCTGTGATATTTATATGTTCTGAGGATGGTCTGTGGTATTGACAAGTGAAGACGTCAGGTGCAGTCCTTGGCTCGAATGCTCACTCCTGTTGATGTTTATGGCTTATGCTTCTATGGTATCAATTTTAAACTTCCTTGCTCTTCCTGCGTATAATTGACGAACGGAGAAGCTGACTGTGGTGGCCGGCGACGATGGCGGTGGTCGATAGTCATGTTCAGGTGGTGGCTGATGATGGTGCTCCGTTGATGATGAGAAGTAATTTGATAGCGTAATACCGGGATATTCTCTGCACAAGGTTTTTAGGCGTGGTGTTGCTCAATTCATCCTTTACAAGCATTCAATTAGAAGAGTGTAAGAGTATACAAAGGAAAAAAAAGGGTGAGAGTTCGTGTTCTGGGTGAGGGGACTGAGCGAGTTGAAAGAAAAAAACTAACAAAAAATAAATAATAAAAAAATCCCAAAAAAAGAGAGAGTATTGGTTACAAAAGTAGTCCATGATTAGGTTGTTGGATTTTAGTGTTAGAAATAGTTTAGTTTTTTTCTAGATAATACACAGAGTTTAGGAAAATTCACGATTTTCTCTAGTTTAGATATATAAAAATTAGTTTCTTTAGGAAATTGGTGTCAAATTGAATTAAGCTCATGGGGATGCTGTCCTGAGGCTTAATAACAAGGCCGTGTTATATTCTTTGCCCAATCCGTATCGAGTTACTTTACTACACTTCATTTTTTTCACTCGCCCTTTCATTACTATCTTTAATTGAATTTTTTTTTGGTCGAACCATCTTTAATTGGATTGATTGTGATTCTTTTATATTATTTTTCTGAGTTGTGATTTGCTTTCCATAGTTGAGTGGTTAGGTTTCATTCTAGGATCATAATAAGCATAAAAACATCAAGTGGATGACTAGTGGACGAGAATCTTAGGATTCACAATTTGGTGAACACCTTATTTAACAAATAATCAAGTTTAGGTACTGAAAGGGCACTAATTAGATATCTAGTGTAATCAAGTCCTCGACTCTAAATCTTTGGATGTATAGGAACTGAGAGCTTCTCTTCCACTAATTTAGATAACTAGTACTCCTCTCCCAGGGCTTCTCCTCCATTAATTTGCTTTGAACCAGCATGAATTTTGTTTCCAAGGGCAATTAATGAAAATCCAAACGAACAATGGCAATTTGACCCCAAAAATGTCAATAGCAAGATAGACTTTTCTTCAAATATAATTTGTCGGTCTATTAATTCTACAAATGAACACCAAATGAACAGTAGCAATTTGACCCCAAAAACATCCACAACAAGATACCTTTACCTGACATATGTATTTTTTCCAGTCCGTTAATTTCTATAAATCAAGTGATTGGAATGCTATACTTTTGGTTCCAATACTCGGCATTCTTTGTCTAATCCTGTTCTCATTTTAGTCCCTAAATGAGTATTTACTACTATTTTCGTCCCTTTGATGTCATCCCTACATATTGTTTTGGTTCCTATACCGGGATGAAAATGGTCTTAAGATACTCGTTTAAGGACAAAAATAGGGAAAATGAAAGTATAGGGACCAAAATGAAGAACACTAGAAGTACTTAGACTGAAATTATAATTTTTCTTTTAGTGATACCAGTATTCTAATTTTTGAGGTCTAGTTTATTCATGAGACAATCTTTTGGTTGTTTTAGTGCTATTGTATTGTTTTGGCTCCTACTAGAGAAAAATCCACTCTCCCTATGAGCGTGTTTCCTATAGTGGCAATGTTGTCCCCAAAAATATCATCAACAAGGTAGACTTCTCTCATAGAAAGCAATAGCATGCGTGCACATGCATACATGCACAAATAAAATCTACATGTATTTATGTTTCTATAACACCATTTTCAACAAATCAATCCACCAAAGGCAGCTCATACAAAATGAATTCCACTGATTGCAACAAGCCCGTCTCTTTTGTTGGATAAGTACACAGAGTACAAACGGAGTATACATAGAAAAAGGTAGCAGCAGAAAGAAACTAAAAAGGCCTAACCGAACTTAAAAGCAACCTCTATCACGGAGTAGTCATCACTGCACAGACTGGTGTTAAATTGCTTGTGATATTTTCATTAGGTTACAACTTCATTGCAACTAAAGTCGAGTATTGATTTGACGTTGATCAAGTTGGAGTCCATTGCATTGGAGTTGAAGTGCTGATCTAAAGTTGATTGACTTTCAATGCTGGACTAGTATAGGGAAGCTCTCAATGGTTGGAAACTGTTGATTGTATTTTTTAAATTTCTTAATCAAAGAAAGGGTTACCAGAATACATACAATATATATAGGTAACCCTCTCAATATAAAATAACTATTGACTGTTATACCCCTATTATTATTTCCTAACACTCCCCCTCAAGTTGGGATGTAGATATCAAACAATCCCAACTTGTTACATAAAAAATTCACTATATTCTCCCGTAACGACTTAGTGAAAATATCTGCAAGTTGATCCTCCATCCTTGCATGTTGAAGAGTGATCTCCCCTTTCTGAACCTTTTCTCGTATAAAGTGACAATTAACCTCAATATGCTTGGTTCACTCATGGAAGACAAGATTATTTGCAATATGAATAGCTGATTGATTATGACAATATAATATCAATGGTTCTAATGTTGACATCCCAATTTCTGACAATAACATCCTCAACTGGAGTAATTCACTTGTCACATGTGCCATTGCTCTATAATCTACTTCAGCATTTGATCGAGAAATCACATGTTGTTTCTTGCCTTTCCAAGCAACTAAATTGCCTCCAAGCGAGGGAGGATTTGGTCCTTGTCGCAAATAACAGCTTTCGCCACGTGGCTGTTTTTCCTTCTCGCTCTCTGTATGTGTATCTGGACTTAACAAGAGAGATGCAGAGGGCCTTCAACGACCCAAAAAAGGATGGTGTCGCCTTTATTCAATTCAATCAAAAATAGGAGGGCTTCTGCCTCGAACCGTCGCAGACAAAAGAAAACCCCACTTCTTTCTCTCCAGACAGCAAGGTTGGTCTTTTTGTTTAATCCCTTTTCTCTTTCAGTTCTGTTTGTTGTTTTTAGTTGTCATAATATACATATTGATCAAGTTGAGTCTGGTTTAGCAGTTTTGATTTTTTGGACACCAAAACAATGGAAAGAGATCACCAGAACGCCTCGGAGAATTGTGCACACCAATTAGCTTCTTTAAAGTTACAACAGATTGAAAGAATCCAGAAATTGGTTAAAGAACACAAGATATTCGCTTTATATTTGTTCAAAATACATATATTTTCATATTATTATTTTTTGACACTCATGATGCTTCAAAGGCAAAAGGAGGAACTCTACCGCCCAATAATTCAAATGGGAAAGCAGTTTTATGAAAAACATATCTTGAAATTGGAAATTGAACGATTGGGGGGATTATCAAATGTCACGAAACGCTTGTATCCAGGAAGGGAGAATGATAGCAAACGCACGTGAACGCACAAGAGGGGAATGCGCAAAAGGTTAGTTTTTCACGTTTAAATTATGATGATACATGTTTTATACAAATAAGCAGTAGGTCTATCTCTGTTTCACTTGGCAGGTTTAGAATGTAAGTAAGTCATTTAATCCCATTTATCAAAAGTTATAGATAACCAGATTTTGCACCCTTCTCACCAAGTCTCTGGACTTCATACTCTCAACTTATTTAGTTGAATATGAAGTCTCCATCACCTAAAAGCTTCTTCAAGGCAGCTCAACTAAGGTTGTTTCATGTTTCCTTTTTTTTGGAATACTCATGTATATTATAGCAATTTTTGTCCATGTACATTACCAAGATGGCAAGAAGCTTCATCTTGTCCGTGGCAGTCCAAGTTCTCTTCTTCTTATTCTTTTTGGTCGTTTATCGACAATCTCATAAGAGACTTAACAGGCGGTTTCTGGTTTTTTTTGTGTGTTTTTTGCAAGGATTGGCGCTCAAACACATAATGCGCCGTAGAAGTTGCAAATCTGATGATGGAGAACTTGGTGATGAACATGTTCGACCTTTTTGTAGAATAAATGTCATCTGAATTTTCTTCATGAATTCATAGTTAAGTAGTGCGATTTTTGTTTTGTCTGTGAGTAGTGCGAATTTATTGGTTGAAAAAATGCTACATAATTATTAATTTAGACCTCAGGGTTGGGATTTTTCCTTTCCCATCACGAGACTTGCAGCACATATGGGCGAGTCTAAATTAATAATTATGTAGCATTTTTCAGCCAATAAATTTGCACTACTCACAGACAAAAAAAAAATTCGCACTACTTAACTATGGATTCATGAAGAAAATCCAGATGACATTTATTCTACAGAAAGGTCGAACGTGTTTATCACCAAGCTCTCCATCATGAGATTTGCAACTTCTACAGCTTATTATATGTTTGAGCTCCAATCCCCGTAGAAAACACACAAAAAAAAAATCTGAAACCACCTATTAAGTCTCTTATGAGATTGTCGATAAAACGATTGAAAAGAATAAGAAGAAGAGAACTTGGACTGCCACAGAGAAGGTGAAGCTTCTTGCCTTCTTGGTAATGTACATACACAAAAATTGCTATAATATACATGAGTATTCCAAAAAAATAGAAAAATTAAACAGCATTAGTTGAGCTGCCTCAAAGAAGCTTTCAGGTGATGGAGACTTCATGTTCAACTAAATAAGTTGAGAGTATGAAGTCCAGAGACTTGGTGAGAAGGGTGCAAATTCTGGTTATCTATAACTTTTGATAAATGGGGTTAATCATGACTTACTTACATTCTAAACTTGCCAAGTGATACAGAGATAGACCTATTGCTTATTTGTATAAAACATGCATCATCATAATTTAAACATAAAAAACTAACCTTTCGCACATTCCCCTCCTGCGCGTTCACATGTGTTCGCTATCATTCTCCCTTCCTGGATATAGGTGTTTCGCGACATTTGATAATCCCCCTCAATCATTCAATTTCCAATTTCAAGATATGTTTTTCATAAAAATGCTTTTCCATTTGAATTATTCGGCGGCGAAGTTCCTCCTTTTGCCTCTGAAGCATCATGAGTGTCAAAAATAATAATATGAAAATATATGTATTTTGAACAAATATAAAGCGAATATCTTGTGTTCTTCAGCCAATTTCAGGATTCTTTCTATATGTTGTAACTTTAAAGAAGCTAATTGGAGTGCACGATTCTCCGGGGCGTTCTGGTGATCTCTTTCCATTGTTTTGGTATCCAAAAAATCAAAACTGCTAAACCAGACTCAACTTGATCAATATGTATATTATGACAACTAAAAACAACAAATAGAACTGAAAACACCAAACGGGGAAAACTTGAAAGAGAAAAGGGAGAATACAAAAAGATCAACCTTGTTGTCCTCTAATGGAGAGAAAGAAGTGGGGTTTTCTTTTGTCTGCAATTGTCCGAGGCAGAAGCCCTCTTATTTTTGATTGAATTGAATAAGGGCAACACCATCCTTTTTTCGGTCGTTGAAGGCCCTCCGCATCTCTCTCGTTGAGTCCAGACACACACACACAGAGCGAGAAGAAAAAACAGCCACGTGGCGAAAGCTATTATTTGCGACAGGGACCAAATCCTCCCTCGCTTCCTTCTTCGTCGAGTGAACCCTCTCGTCTCCATCCTCTGTCCCCCCGTGAGTGGCGGGCGGACGGGGGAGGTTGGAGAGTTTTTTGGCAATGGAGGCATTCAATGCCCAGAATCCGGAGAAAATATTAGGTTCTACTGTGGAAAATGTTGGATGTTTATTTGTAAAACAGACAAAATAATGCTCTTTCCTTTGTCCCACATAGGAAAGTTTTGAGAAAGTGGGTCGCTTTTTAACTGTGAATATCTTGTTGCTCCTTAGAGTGAAAACAATGGGGTGTGTGCTAGTCTACACAATACCCGCGTGCTAGTCTACACAATACTCGCGTGCGGGTGAGCGAATAATTGTGCGATTTTGGCACGATTATTAGGCGTACTTAGCACTTTGCACGCTTGCACAGCCGCGGTTTAATTAGCACTAATCCCTTTATATTTTTATTTTATTTCGTAAGATTATCTTATTAATTTTTATTAGTTGAAAGGTTGTTTTTTGTTTATTAAGTAGTTTTCGAAATTATGAAAATTCGAAATTATTTATTTATTTATTTTATTTCGAATTTTTACACGTGTCTTTCCAAGATAACTTTTGGAGATTATACTAGTTCAGTTTTCAATCTTTTCCGAGGGGTTGCATCTATTCAGTTTGCAACTTCTTCCGAAGGAATATCTTTATTAGCTTTGCAACCTTTCGTGAAGAGTTGCCAATGTTCTTTAAGACCGATTTCTATATATGTCAGTTTTTGGCAAGAAAGAAAATCATAAATCAATTTCTTCAAGTCTTCTTTCGAAAATTGCAGCCATCATTTTCTTTTGTTTCCTAGAGAGATCCTGGAAAAATACTAGAATTGCTATCTAGTATTCTCATTTTGAGACTTTGTTGTATCCTGGAGGATTTTTGCCGGTGACCATTAGCAACAATTGTGGGGCAAATAAATCCTTAAGAAAAGTGATATCACGTCTCAAAGTCCGACTTGATTGCTCTTTTGATTCGAAGCCATTTATTTTTATAATAATATTAAGGATTTATTTCTGTTCAACAATGGAGTCGGAGACAATCAAAATTATGAACCAAGACATGGTAAAACTTGATCGGTTCGATGGGAACAACTATGCTCGCTAGAGGGACAAGATGATGTTCCTACTCACTGCCCTGAAGATATCCTATATTCTGGATCGAAAATTGGCGCCTATTGAAGATCTGAAGCCTACTATTGAGAGAGAACAATCAAGTGCGGAAGCCGTTGAAAGGTTTAACAAAGAAAAGACGAAACGTGAGAAGGACGAATTGCTGTGTCGTGGACACATTCTGAATACACTGTTTGATAGATTGTATGACTTATTCACTGAGATGAAGTCGGCCAGAGAAATTTGGAACGCACTGGAATTCAAGTACAAAGCGGAGGAGCAAGGTACCAATAATTATTTAATCGCAAAATATTTCGATTTCAAGTTTATTGATACTAAGCCCTTGTTGGAACAAGTCCACGAATTACAAGTGCTCGTCAACAAAATTCGTGCCCTCAAAATTGAAATTCTAGAAACCTTTCAAGTTGGAGCAATTATTGCAAAATTGCCTTCAACTTGGAAAGACTACGGAAAAAGGCTAATGCATAAGTCGGAGGACTTCACCTTGGAGCAAATACAGAAACATCTTCATATTGAGGAAGAGTCACGTACACGTGATAATTCTGTTTTGTATAATTCCAAGGTAAATGCTGTGGAAAGAAAAATAAAATTCGGCCAGAACTTTAAAGTAAAGAACGGGCATACATTTAAGAAGACACATAAGAAGAAGAAGGGTTGTTTTGTTTGTGGCAAGCAGGAACATTATGCCAAGGATTGCATTCACCGCAAGAGCATATCAAAGAACAAGAACATTCCAACGGTGAAGACAGATGCAAATTTGGTTGAAGAGAACTATGTGGCCATGATTTCAACCAAGTTTTCAAATATGAACATTGCTGAAATCAATGGTTCGATGGTTATGATTTCTGATATTAATTCTGCCACTATCCAATCCGGTTGGTGGTTAGATTCTGGAGCGACAGTTCATGTGTGCAAGGACAAATATTTGTTCAAGCAATTTGAAGAGACTGTCGACATAAATGCTCAAGAGGTCCTGATGGCGAATAATGCTCTTGCAAAGGTTGCTGGCAAAGACATGGTGGAGATAGATTTCACTTCTGGAAAGAAAATAACTCTTCTTAATGTGTTGTTTGTACCTGAAATTAGGAAAAACCTAGTTTCTATTGATTTACTTTGTAAAAGGGGGTTTCGGGTTTTGTTTGAATCCGACAAGGTTATCCTGTCGAAGAATGGGTTATTTGTTGGAAAGGGCTATGCCAATGATGGCATGTATCAATTGAGTATCAATAATAATATCGCTACTTCTATTTATATTGTTGAGTCTCTATCTTTATGGCATAGTAGGTTGGCACATATCAATATTCGTTATTTAAAGAATATGAAAAGGTTAGGCTTGATAAATTTCAATGACGAATTTGATAAATGCGAAATATGTGCTAAGTCTAAATTAATTAAGAAACCATTTCCAAGTGTAAAAAGAAATTCGAGTTTATTGGATTTAATACATACTGATATATGTGAATTCAATGGAATGATAACTCGTGGCAGTAGAAGGTATTTCATTACCTTTGTGGATGATTGCAGTAAGTATTTATATGTTTATCTCATGAGGTCGAAGGATGAAGCATTCACCATGTTCAAGAAATATAAAGCTGAAATAGAAAATCAATTGGAAAGAAAAATCAAAGTTCTACGTACAGACAGAGGTGGAGAATATTTCTTAAATGAATTTTCTTCATTTTGTGAAGAACATGGTATTATTCATCAAGTTTTCGCACCATACACTCCACAACAAAATGGTATGGCTGAAAGGAAAAATCGATCTCTCGGAGAAATGGTTAATTGTATGCTTTCGAATTCAAAGCTACCAATTAATATTTGGGGAGAAGCATTGCTTACTACATGTTATATTCATAATAGAATACTATCTAAGAGAAATAACGTGAGCCCTTATGAATTATGGAAATGTAGAAAACCAAACATGTCATATCTTAAAGTGTGGGGGTGTTTGGCATACTACCGAGTACCGGACCCCAAAAGAACTAAACTTGGTCCTAGAGCTATCAAAAGTGTCTTTATTGGATATGCTGAAAACAGTAAAGCTTATAGGCTTCTTGACTTAGAATCCAATATCATTGTAGAATCGAGAGATGTTGAATTCTTTGAGAATAAATGTTCTACAAGTTCTGAAATTATTGAAAATAATTCAAGACCTATAGAAACTCATGTAGATTCTCAAGAGAAAGGAACAAATGATTCTAGAGACATGACTGAATTGAGGAGAAGCTCTAGAGCAAGAAAATCTAAGGATTTAGGTCCAGATTATATTACTCACATTTTTCTTGTTGAAGGAGACAGAGATAGTAACGTGGTAAATAAATACCCTTTAGTATTAAATTTAGAAGATGATCCTAAAAGCTTTGTTGATGCTATGTCTTCTAGAGATGCTTCCTTTTGGAAAGAAGCTGTAAATGATGGAAATGGATTCAATTATGTTCAATAATACTTGGGTATTAGTAGACTTACCTAAAGGATCCAAGCCTATTGGTTGCAAATGGGTTTTTAGAAGAAAATATCATTCCGATGGTTCTATCCAAGCTTTTAAGGCTAGACTAGTGGCAAAGGGGTATAGACAAAATGAAGGAATAGATTATTTTGATACGTATGCTCCTGTTGCACGTATAACTTCTATTCGAATTCTTTTTGCTATAGCTTCCATTTATGATCTTTGTGTTCATTAAATAGATGTCAAGATTGCTTTCTTGAATGGAGACTTAAATGAGGAAATTTACATGGAACAACCAGAGGATTTCGTTCTTCTTGGAAATGGAAGGAAAGTATCTAAATTAACGAAGTCTCTTTATGGGCTTAAGCAAGCTCCTAAGCAGTGGCATGAAAAATTTGATTCGGTCATATTGTCTAATGGTTTCATCCACAATAGTGCTGATAAGTGTATATACTCTAAATTTACTAAAGGCTATGGTGCCTTAGTATGCTTGTATGTTGATGATATGCTTATCTTTGGAACAAATATGACTGGAATAGTTGAGACTAAGAAGTATCTAACCTCCATGTTTAAAATGAAGGATTTAGGTGAAGTAGATACTATCTTAGGTATTAAAGTTAAAAAGCATGGTGGGGGTTATTCTTTGAGCCAATGTGATTATGTTGAAAAAATGCTAAATAAATTTCAGCATCTTGGTTTCAAGGAAATAAGTACTCCATTTGATTCTAGTATTAAGTTAAATTATAATACTGGTAAAGCGGTAGCACAACTTGAATATGCGAGTGCTATAGGGTCTTTAATGTATGCGATGCATTGTACTAGACCTGATATTGCTCATTCTGTGTGCAAGTTGAGTAGGTATACTAGTAATCCAAGTATAGAACATTGGAGGGCTATTACCAGAATTTTTGGTTATCTTAAGAGAACTAAAAATTTAGGTCTATTCTATAATAATTATCCGGCTGTTTTAGAAGGATACACCGATACTAGTTGGATTACAAGTGTAGGTGATAAACATTCCACTTCTGGATGGATTTTCACACTCGATGGAGGTGCTGTTTCTTGGGCGAGCAAGAAACAAACATGTATAACTCACTCAACGATGGAATCCAAATTCGTTGCGTTAGCGGCAACTGGGAAAGAGGCTGAATGGATTAGGAATTTGTTGTTGGATATCAAATTATGGCCTAGTCCTATGCCTCCTATCTCTATTCATTGTAATAGTCAGGTTACTTTAGCAAGAGCTTATAGTAGCACTTATAATGGTAAGTCTAGACATATTAGCCTAAGGCATGAGTATGTGAGACAATTGATTAAAGATGGTACCATAACAATTGTCTACGTGAGGTCAAGTAATAATTTAACTAATCCTTTTACAAAGGCTTTACCAAGACAGATGGTAACTACAACCTCGAAAGAAATGGGGCTGAAACCCTTTAATTAAAATCACCAGTAATGGTAACCCAACCTTTTTCTAGAACATCACTAGTTACAAGGTTTAATGGGTAAGAACAAGTTACTGAATGTGATTGTGTGATACTAACGCTAGCCCTGATATGAGAAGTTAGTAATGTCTGTTACGTTTTAGAGGATGAATTGAATTCTTAATGAAGTATAGTACAAACTTGTAATATGTTAATAGTAACAGAAACACATGGTAGATACTTCACCTATATGAGCTTAGAAGTGGTGCCGCTTCTTACGAAAGTTTGGGTTGCTTTCTAGAGAGCTCATGAAACAGGATCAAGCACAAAGCCATAATAGTGCGGAGTAATATAGAACTTTTCGCTGAAACAAGAGGTTAGTATATGTGCGGTATGTCCGATTCTATTATTTAAAAGTACAAGTTTAAAGCCGAGCTACTTGTCATTTTGATAGAGTTTTGAGATACTTGCATTAAGTAAAGGTTTAACTCGAAAGAGACCTTTATGCATGTATATTAATCTCACCGAAATCTTGGCTGTATGGTTAAATATTTTTTTTAAAAGTTTTATTCATGAAATCTTTGTTTTACAAACAAAGTGGGGGATTGTTGGATGTTTGTTTGTAAAACAGACAAAATAATGCTCTTTCCTTTGTCCTATATAGGAAAGTTTTGAGAAAGTGGACTGCTTTATAACTGTGAATATTTTGTTGCTCCTTAGAGTGAAAATAATGGGGTGTGTGCTAGTTTACACAATACCCGCGTGCGGGTGCGCGAATAATTGCGCGATTTTGGCACGATTATTAGGCGCACTTAGCACTTTACACGCTTGAGCAGCCGCGGTTTAATTAGCACTAATCCCTTTATATTTTTATTTTATTTCGTAAGATTATCTTATTAATTTTTATTAGTTGAAAGGTTGTTTTTTGTTTATTAAGTAATTTTCAAAATTATGAAAATTCGAAATTATTTATTTATTTATTTTATTCCGAATTTTTACATGTATCTTTCCAAAATAACTTTTGGAGATTATACTTGTTCAGTTTTCAATCTTTTTCCGAAGGGTTGCATCTATTCAGTTTGCAACTTCTTCCGAAAGAATATCTTTGTTAGCTTTGCAACCTTTCGTGAAGAGTTGCCAATGTTCTTTAAGACCTATTTCTATATATGTCAGTTTTTGGCAAGAAAGAAAATCATAAATCAATTTCTTCAAGTCTTCTTTCGAAAATTACAGCCATCATTTTCTTTTGTTTCCTAGAGAGATCCTGGAGAAATACTAGAATTGCTATCTAGTATTCTCATTTTGAGACTTTGTTGTATCTTGGAGGATTTTTGCCGGCGACCATTAGCAACAATTGTGGGGCAAATAAATCCTTAAGAAAAGTGATATCACGTTTCAAAGTCCGACTTGATTTCTTTTTTGATTCGAAGCCATTTATTTTTATAACAGAAAAATCCCAGCCCTAAGGTCACAACACATGTCCAAGGAGAAAATATTGGGTGGGACTGTCTCGAAGAGATGTCCTGGTCATCATGGCTGTTGCTGGTGGCAAAAGCCTCTGCAACTAGTTTCCTGCCATTCTTTAGGAAGGAGTTGCCCTCGTTGTTAGTCCTCTGCTTTCTTTGATTCAGGATCAGGTGTTTTCCTATTTTCTGTTCCCTTGCGAATATGTTATACTTTTTCAAGTTTATTAGTGACATAAACTTATACAAAATAATCATTGCTTAGGTGATGGGTCTAGCTGCATTGGGCATTCCGACACATATGTTGACATCAGCGAATGGCAAGGACAATGAAAAGTTTATACACAAGGCGCTTGAAAAGGGTGAAGGAGTGTGACATCCTGAAAATTGGTCCATTTGAGATTTATGGAATACTAGATATTATGAATGTAATTGTAGTTAGTTCTCGTCCGGAACTGATCATTCCTGGGATACTAACCATTAGGAAAAAGCTAACGGGGGATTTAAATTCGTGCGACTAAGAGAAAATTCGATCATGAATCGATTTTTGACCATAAAATCGCCGAGGTGACATTTTGATGTCACTGTTGGCCGATCCGAGAATAACCAGGGATCAGTTCGCCATTATCATAGTAGTGAATCGCGGGTGATTCTGTTGGACCACAAAATGAATTGATGAACGATCCTGAACTTATACCAAACGATCATACCCATCGGATCTAGTGATTGATCCTCGCGATTTAAATGACAACCGAAATAGTCACGAACCGAACGAACTTGCACGTGACTCGATTAATTATCAGTCACGAGTCGAATATGCGAATTTCCCCAACGAGCCACCCGTTAGTTTGAGAAACGCTCGAGTTGTGTTTAATAAAATTTAATTATTTAATTGAGCCCAAATTGGATATTGGAAAATTAGGAAGTCACAACGGGACGTTAGGACGACGTTGCGGTTGGAACGTGTAATTTTGGATTGTCCCAATTTCTTCAAAAAAATTCGATTTCGATAAGAAATGAGGAAAGTGACCATTTTACCCCTAAGAATTTGTAAAGGGCATGTTTTATGAGGGAGGGGCATTTTGCCATAACTTTTTCATTGGACATTTTTGCTCTTGGAATTTTATGAAATTCTCAAATTGCCCTCGGATATTTTTGGAAAAGATTCGATCTCGGCCATTGATTTCAAGATAAGATCGAATCTCGGCTGTTGATTAAAAAGATTAGAGAGGGGCAAGATGGTAATTTGCCGGAATTGGTCAAATTTTGACCATTTAAGACTAAGACCCTCTCTCTCTCTCTCTCTTCATTTCCTCCCTCTCTCATCTCACGGCACCTCTTTCTCCCTCACCCACCAAACCAGCTCCCTCCCCTCGCCGAGCCATCGTACGCCGGTCACCGCTCGACTGGATCACCACCGCTCGCCATCGCCGCTTGCCGTCACCACCACTGAGCCGCGCCGCCGCGCCGATTGTCGCCCCATTTCACTCTAGCCGAGTTAGTCTAGAGCCCGGTAAGTCGCAATCTAACCCTTACCTAGGACATCGGGTATTATCGGATTCGTTTGGATGCGGTTTGGGGTGATTTAGAGGTTGATTAGGGTGTTGATCGTTATTATTAGTGGATGATCATGGCTATTAGTGGCTGTTGCATGTTGGATTAGATGTATGGGAATGAGTTTTGGCGGTTGAAATTCGGTAGAAATCAATTCGGGTTTGAATCCGTGAGGTTTGGTGTGATTCTCGGATTCGCGGTTACTGTACCCGTACGGTTTGCTATTTTTGTAGATAATTTTGTAGGCCGAATTTGAGGAAGTTTTCTTCATAAAAGTTTCTCCCGACATCTTGAAGTATAACATATTTTAAATTTGAAATTTTTGGAGGTCATTTGGGTCGCACAAAAACCCATTTTCAGACCGTGTTGAAACTGCCCGGAACACTGTTCATCCCGACCTTCGTGTCTTGCCGAATTTTTATAAAATTTTCCAGACCTATTTTCAACAAACTTCCTTCACAAAAGTTGTTAATGACTTTCTTTTCTTCGACATTTTAAAAATTTCAAGGCTTTTCAAGGTGATTTGGGTATTGAAAGAAATATATTTTGAGGACAAAACAGTCTGTTAGAGCGAACTGATTTTTTGTCTGACTTCAAGGGATAAAAAGGCATGGTTGCAGATTGAACCGGATTTCATGTTCTTCATAAGAAATGTTTATCAAGATATTTTTTATGATATATCCAAAATTTAGAATTTTTGGAGTCGTTTACTATTTATTTTGATGGGATTTCGGTCGCTGTGTAAACTGCCCAATTTTACCCCGGTTCTTTGGATTTTCATTTTTATGAGCGAAATGGTGGGGGTGTCGAGGTTGAATAGTTGCTGCCTCGCGATCAGAATTTAGGCTTGAATGTGTGTTATATGAGTTGATTTGAGGATGAAATGAGGATGTTTTGAGGCTGGAGTGAGACTGAATAGAGTGTCGGATGTTGCGGGATGGAATTGGTGAGATTAGGGCTCGATTTAAGGATAAATGGTGTCAATTTGGTGTGTGGTAGTATGGTGGGAATGTAGTGTTTAATATGCTTGGAAATGTCGAATTTATGCCTATGAATGTGGCTATGTTTGTGGGCCCATGAGTGGCCTTATGTGTTTATTGAAACATGATTTGATGGATTGAAATGTGCTTGATTATGTGCACGCGTGGGCTGGACTGAATTAGTTGTTAAATTGGCCATGTCAAATGCTTAGTGAGCATGAATTGTGTATGAATTTATGCGTGCACGGGCCACGTGTGATTGGCCAATTGAATGTGGCAAATGATTGTTGAGCATGTGCATGAATAAGAGAGTGAATGTGGTGTGGCATGTGCGATTATGGGAATTGTGCCGTCCTGAGGCGTGTACTTCAACGCGGGACGATGCCCGGTATTACCGGAAGACTGCCAGCCTGAGGCGTGTACTTCAATGCGGGTTGCGCAGTAGGTGATTGATGTTGAGCCTGAGGCGTGTACTGTAACGCGGGCCGAGAAGTGCTGGGAACATGGCCAACCTGAGGCGTGTACTTCAACGCGGATTGTGCACTAGGAGAATGGATGTTGAGCCTGAAGCGTGTACTTCAACGTAAGCAAGAGACATGGCCTAAGGCGTGTACTGTAACGCAGGCCCTGGAGTGTTGTGATGAGCTAGTCGCAGTGGACCTGAGGTGTGTACTGTAACGCGGGTCACTGGCGAGAGTAATGGAAAAAGATGTGATGAAACGGGAACAAATGCATGAAATGTCATTAGAATATGCATATGAGTGGAATAGTGTTATTGTAAGACTAATGTGCAAGTTGCATGTATTGAGAATTACGTGAGTACGATTATGTGGATGTTGTCTATGTGTTGCTTGTTTCGGTGTCTGGACTTGTCTGGAATACGTGGTAGCCTATGTAAGGTTTAGGTTGTGAACTTATTGAGAAGTGTCTCATGGTTGTTTCAACCAAACCATTTCAGAGCACCGCCCGAGCCATGAATCTCCCGTCGCCGTCGCAGCATTTGAGGCTGTTATGCACTCTGATCATGATGTTGTAGGATAACCCGATCGAGATTGAGGCCGAATCGAAGCCGTCGGTTGAGCATGTGCCTGATAAGGCTTCGGATGAGGATTCCAAAGAGAGTGAGTCAGAGTGGACGCCATGTGGAGGGCATAGGGATTAGTTTGGAGCTGAGGAAGACTTTGGAAGTGTCCTATTTTGGTGTAGTGCTTACCCAGGCTACTGATCTTTCTGTGATATCGATGGTTTGTAGTTTAGTAGTTCATTGTGCATGTTTTGCTTTGTGGTTATGTATTGGCGGTTGTGGCATAAGTTATGTACTAAATGGATATTGTGCTTAATTCGAGGTATAGTATAAGATTTGGTGGTTTGGAAATTTATTTTTCCTAGTACCCCAGGTAAATTTTTGTTTGGGTGTTTGATGTTTCCGCTGTGATTAAACTCTGATGGGTTCGTTTGGGTCGGCGACATTTTCTGGGATGTCGCACTAATTCAACCGAAGAGGGATGTTGCGAGCTCGGTGGGGTTCGGGGCGTGATAAGGAGAGCTGAAGGTACTATATGTTACTCCAGAAAAGATATCCAAGGGCAAGAGGTTCATGTCAAAGCTGGAGAAATGCCACCGTGCGGGGCATCTTTCTTTGATAGCAATTGATGTAAATATCTGAATATTCTTTCTGGTTTTGATCTTCAGTGATCTCTGAGCTTTTGTGTTGGTAAATTTTGGTTTGAGTAGCCTATGTTTCTGTTTGTGTAGCGAGGTCATATAAATTTCCACTTCAGACTTGAAAGTTACGCTACTTCATAACGATAGATAGACAAGATTATCGTAATTTCTTAAACCAAGGATGGCGAACCGGTTAGACTGCTTCAAGTGATAACAAGCTTAAGATATGTAGTTATACTAATTTTGTTGATCTAAGTTAGGCTGCCAATTATGCTGCCTTAAGTTGAAACTCCACCTAAGGCTTAGCATTTAAAATTGGTCTTGACTAACCTGGAAGAATCAGCTTGCTAGTTTTGGTGTTACCTTGTTCACGGAGCAACACCTAGGATTCAATCAAGGACTCCATTATGAAGGTAAAATTATCAATGATGTTTGATTCAATTTACTTGTGACTTACATTAAAAGTTGGAAACATGAAGTACTGTTTCGTCGTAAATGTCCTCACAACGAAATATAATTCACCGAAAGTTGTTCTTCGGCTCTTAATGAAAGGAGATTGAGTTCTGGATCCGGACAAGTGCAATCCAGGCGTGAATAAGGAACTTGATTTATATAGAAAATCTAGATGAATCCATCTAATTGCTGGTGGCATCTGAAGTTACAAAGACCTGAGCAACTATAGCTAAGGAAACTGAAAGTACGAAACTGGAGAGTAAAGACTATAATTATGAAAGCTGAAAGTGCGAAACTTGGAAATAAAGATAAAAGACAACATTTGTTTTGTTCATGTGTGCCGGGAGGTTTTCTGTTGGTAATCAGATGCTATTTATAGTGTAACATCCCGAGTTTCGACCCATTTTTGGGATTTTTAGTGGACCGTTAGACCTTTTTCCAAATTTAAATTGGGACTATTAGGTCGATTTCTGGTTTGAACCGTGCCCGTTGGATCGCGATTATTGCGATTGTGACTTGTCCTTTTTCTCTCTCTCTCCCTCTCCCCATTTCCCGCCGGTTCCCCTCTCCCCTACGCCTGACCCCTACCCCACCTACACCTCTACCCATCATTTCCCCTTTTTCTTTCTTTTTCTTTTTCTCTTTTTCTTTTCTTCTTCTTCTCTTCTCCTTCGCTGGCTTCCTCCCCAGGGGGACGCGACGGCTTCTGGTTTCCTCCGCCGCGGTCCAGTCGCCGGAACCAGCCGCTCGCCGTGCGCCGCCTCCTCGCCGGTCCAGTCGCCACTCGTCGCCAGCGAGCTTCGCCGGCCGCTTCGACAGCCCTGTCGCCGGCCTGCCCGCGACACGCGCGCAGCAGCGAGCTCACCGCCGCTGTCGCCGTGCCCGTCGCCGCGCCTAACCGCCGCGCCACGCAACCCGCCGCCGTGCACCTTCCCCAGCCACCGTTCGGCCGTCGTCCCCGTCTTGTCGCCACCGTCTCAGCCGTCTCTCTCTCTCCCCGATCATCTTCTTCGGCCGCTTCTTCCTCGCCGGTTCTGCTCCGCCTGTTCTGTTCCCGCCGGAACAGCCACGCCGCCGGAGCTGCAGACCCCGAGCCGCCGCCCGCCGGTCCCTGGCGCCACTCCCAGCCCCGTCGACCTCTCCCTCACCCCTGTTTCGCCCCACCTCAGCAGCCGTTCCGGGCTGAACCGAGAAGAGCTCCGCCGGTCTCGCCCGCCGGTGCCGAGCCGCCGTCCGCCGCCGTGCGCCGCCCGCCGCCGCTCACCTCCGACCAGCCACTCCCCTGTTTTTGGACCGGAGAGACCGCGACCCCGCCGGCGCCGTGTGACCGCCGGCTTGCCACCGGAGCGCCGCCGTCGATTCTCACCGCGTGTCGGTAATCGACCGCCCGCTCTCGTCGCCTCAAGACAATTTTAGGCGAGTAAAATCTCTAAACCCTAATTAGCCTAATTGTGAGATTTAGGGGTAATTAAGCTAATTTGTGGTCAATTTGTGTGGGAATGTATATGGGTTGATTGGAGGACTTAATTGGGACTTGATAAGGATGTTAAGGGGTGATTTAGTGGCCATTTGAGGGCTGTTTTGACACTGATCACGTTAGAACCGAAAATGATTTATTTTGTCCAAGTTGGGAATTAACTGGTTCAATAGGTGGTGGGATTGATTTTGGACAATGTATCGGTAATTAGGACTCGTTGGGATCCTAAGGAATGATACCATATTCGGGGGTTCAATGGTTGAGTTTGGTTGGCCACATCGAGTCCTAAACGGATTGGGATTGTGTAATACTAAGTTGTGTTTTGAATGCCGGGTGTAAGTGGACTAAAATGAAATGTGCTAGGCGTGCCGACAATGAGCTGAATGAGTGAAGTTGTGATTTATTGTACTTGGCACATCGTGGCACGATAATTAGATTGAGCCCCGCGACATGTGAAATTACATATTAGGCTTTGATATGGTCGAAATTGAATATGGCGATGCATGTGTCTGTCGGGACAAATTGTGACCTTCGGGTCGGGCCTTCGGGTCGATTTAACTGTTGATGACCATTGGGTCATGGCCTTCGGGTCGATTTAACTGTTGATGACCATTGGGTCATGGCCTTCGGGTCGATTTAATTATTGATGACCATTGGGTCATGGCCTTCGGGTCGATTTAATTGTGAATGACCATTGGGTCATGGCCTTCGGATCAATTTAACTGTTGATGATCATTGGGTCATGGCCTTCGGGTCGATTTAATTGTGGATGACCATTGGGTCATGGCCTTCGGGTCGATTTATACAATTGTGGCCTTCGGGTCGGGCCTTCGGGTCGAGATAAATTGTGGCCTTCGGGTCGGGCCTTCGGGTCGGTTTATACAACTGTTGACCTTCGGGTCGTGGCCTTCGGGTCGGTTTAACTGTTGTTGGCCTTAGGGTCGTGGCCTTCGGGTCGGTATATCTGTTGGCCTTCGGGTCGGAATTATTTGATTTTTTCCTGATAATGGCAATTGTGTGCCGAGATGGTTTCTTGAGTACCTGTACAACAGTTTGTATGTGATTATTGTTGATAAATTGCCTAACCTGCAGGGCTGGAATATGAACGATTTAGTCCGCGGGCCTTGGAATTTATGGTTATTTAATGATACACTGCTTAGCGTGTTTAATTAACCTGTCAGGAGGTGCACGTTAGCCTAGTTTAGGATTAGGGATTGTTACTTGCTGAGTTTTCTCACGGTTGTGGTTAAACCGATTTTTCAGACCCAGTCTGGAGGATGACAGGCGTACCGAAATGTGGTGGGAGGAGCCCCGGCTAGACATAGTGCTTGACCGCCGAGCCACGTACCCGCTTTTGATTTTTGGTGTTCGGGTTGTACTTGGATATTGTATATGATTCCTAGTACTAGTACAAGTGTTGATTTCTGTGGTTACCCTTGGTTATGTGTTTATCTATGTTCGGGTGGTTTTAATTACTTCTGCATGTGCTTTAAATCTCTGTGCTGGGTTCGGGTCGGCGACGCGTCCTGGGACGTCGCACACGAATCGACCTTTGCGAGGGATGTGGCGCGCTGTGGGGTTCGGGGCGTGACATATAGCGCAGACTTGGTAACCGTTCTTGTTGTTGTATTCCATCTCTACCGTCGATTTCATCTTCACCGTTCATGTGATGACACATGTTTATCAACCGTTATTGATCTTATCTTTTGTACGAAGTGAGAACTGCTTTTGAGCCCATTTAGTCTCTGAAATGACAACCGTCATCGAGCCCATTGGTTCTCTATCTAACACCTGTCCCTCGGGATGATAACCGCCATTGAGCCTTTCCTTCATTCGACATCTGTTTCTCAAGATGATAACCGTCATCGAACATTTTCCCCATGTGACACCTGTCTCTCAAGATGACAACCGTTATCGAGCCTTTCCTCTGTTTGACACCTGTCTCTTGGGATGATAACCGTCATCGAACTTTTCCCTGGTTTGATACCTATCTCCTAGGATGATAACTGTTATTGAACTTTTCCTCCGTTTGACACCTGTCTCTTGGGATGATAACCGTCATCGAACTTTTTCTCCGTTTGACACCTGTCCACCGGAAATAAGGACCTTCGTTGAGCTTTTCTGACTTGATGTCCAATATCCTTTTCATCGATAAAATCGATGAAAAGCACCTTTAGCACTTAGGCATCTGTCTTTTCAGGAATAAAGACTTTCATCGAATCTTTCATAGCTTTTCTCCGTCTGACACCTGTTCAACAGAACTAAGGACCTTCATCAAGCTTTTTTGCCTTAACATTCATCACCCTTTTCATCGATTTCATCGATGAGAAGCATTTTGAGCACTTAGACATCTGTCTTTTTCTGGAACAAAAGTCTTTATCGAATCTTTCATGGCTTAACATTCGTTCTTCTCCTTATCGACATCTTCGATGAAAATTCCCTCAACATTCTTAATCCCCCTCCATCTGAATTTCAAATTTCCCGCTTACGACGGTGCGTACCTGCCTGCTGCCATTTCAGTACAGGTGATGTCATTTCTTGTCGTTTTATTCATATATCCTCACGATAAAATCTCTAATTAATTTCAGGTGTCAACATATGCCCCCTTTTAAAAGAATTAATTTTTTTGTTTAATTCTTTTAAAATAAAATTTTGTCCTGAATAATCTTACCCATAATGCCTTGTAACTTGTATTCGCTCATCCTTCCTGAAACGGTTCCTTTTTCTAACACGTCATCCCAATCATTTACGACCTAACAGATCTTCATGATAGCGTATCACTTGAACCGTCGTATCCCGGTGAAAAATTGCATCTTTTGACCTTCCATCTTCTTCTTCGATTCTAGGTTTTCCTCTCAGTCTTTCACTCCTTCGTTTTCATTCAGATTTTTCACCCAATCTGTACTCATGGGCCGCAAATATTCTCCCAAATCATACATTGATAAATTTGATCAACTACGTCATGATCAAGAATCCTCGAACTGTGACTTTCGACTATTACACTTGATCGATGAATCTTCCAACCAACTCATTCTGGGTCCTTACTTTCATGATCATCAACAGATTCCCGCTTCTCTTCGTCCCTGTTTTCCAAAGAGGATGAGGGAATTGCTTCCTGTTCAAAAGTCGTCAGTTGCAGACATCTAGTTTCCAGAAAACTCACGATTTCGGGAGTTTCCTTCTTTTGAGATGGATTTTCACCACTGATATGTAAAACTAAAGGGAAATATACCTACTCGCCTTGCCTGGATAAGAGCTAATATTGATACCGCTCTGGAAGTCAACATGTTGTCGTATGATTTAAATCTAGGGCTTCTGGGTGCTGCCATTAGTTTTTGGTCCCCTTCGACCAATCGTTTCTTTTTTCCCTGGGGCCCTATGTCTATTACTCTGTTAGACATATATGCCATTACTAATTTTCCTCTAATTGGGACCTCCATAAGTAACATGGCTTCGATACCAGTACCCTTTATTTCTGATGAATATCTTGCTTATGGTAGATTTTTGGAAACATATTTTCTTAGTACTGAGCCAATAACTCCTGATGAGTGTACCTGTTTCCTTCTCTTTTGGCTCTCTAAATATGTTTTCTTTGCCCCCACACTGAAAATTTCCAAAGATTTCTTACCACTCGCAACCAATCTTGCTGCCGGTAAAACACTTACTTTAGCACCATTAATGCTAGTCACTTTGTATCGAGGAATAACTCATGCATCTTCATCGATGACATCTAAAGAGGAAGGTACCTTATTTGGGCCATTATGGATTCTTCAATACTGGTTGGTGCATTAGTTTCCTTTTCTTTCCACTCACACTCCTTGCACCTTTCATCATCATTTCTCTCTAGAATTTCAGCCAGCAATACCTCCTCCCTTTGGGTGTCGTTTACTCAGTTATTCCTCATTAAGTTTCTCGGAGAATCTTTCTCCTTTTTCTTTTTACCTTCATAAACTTCTAACAATTCACTCTAATGAATTGAATTTTTTGCTTATGATGCAAATGAATTTAATTACTTATTTGATTCGATAGCTCGCCTCAATTCAACTGATTTTTGGTTACGAATCCTCACTCCTGTAGACCTTCCTTTAAGGTTATCCCAGAAAGGCAAATTTTACCATGGCTTTGAGATTTATTCTCCTCAATATTGTGCCAGGCAGTTTGGTTTAATTCAAGCCATTACTATGCTAATCCCTTATTCTCTTGAATTCCCAAACATGGTGAAGCAAAAATATCCTTTCAAGAATGATGCCCCATTTGCATGCCGTGTCGAAATCACTCTGCTTATATATGCCAAATTTGCCCCTGATATTGATGACTTTGAACCTATGCCTGGATGCACTCCTACATGGACTTCTTGGTAGCTTTCTTTTTGTCTTGAAAGCCCTTATAAGGAGGCCACTCAAGCCATGTTGTCTCGAATAGCAGCATGTGCATTTAAGCCAAGAAGCAAGGGTAAGAAGGGCAAAAAAGGGATTTCCATAAGACGGAATGCTCCAACTTCTGAATCAAAACCATTGCGGATAACTCAAGGGGCACAAATCAAAACCCCTAAGGCCAAGTCGACAATTCCTTCTAAGAAAGTGATTCCCCCAAGAAGTGCTCCTATTCGGACCAAATTGTATTGTGCCACCGCAATGGATCAATCCTGAGTTGATGATAACACACCTCTCCTCAAGAGAAAATCTGATTTGATTCAAGGTATTCTTTTATTGCCGTCTTTTCTGTTTCATATGATTATCATATCATCTTTTAACCCTAATATTTATTCTTCTAGGGTCCCCATCATCTAGTCAATCTATTGAGAATGCAGATGAAGAACCGATTACTGCATTGCTCAAAAGAAAATGTCTCAACTCTTCATCTACATCGACTTCCTCTTCCATGGCCACTGTCAATCCTGTAGAAGCTCCGGATTCTCAGGTCAATCTCACCCATTCTAGAGACAATTCAAATGGTATATCTTTGTTGTGCCCTTCTTTACTTGTTCTTCCTATTTAATACAAAGTAAGGTAATGAATTGTTTGGCAATTCATTACTAACAATCTATATATAGCAGGAGTCTCCGTTGACCCGGCTCTTGAAGTCGCTACTGTTGATCCACCTATATTACTCCTTACAGTGCCGGAACAAAGTATTTGTATACTAATATGTCACAACTCATATTGTGTCTCAACGACTGATTTCTTTCTATTTTCAGGATCTCTGAATAATTCAATGCCACCAATTGAGGCAACTTTAGAACTTGAAACAACTGCTAGTACTGCGCCCATCGATAGTCACATCACTTCTAATTCCTCTGTCCATTCTACCGAAGCCAACCCCTCTAGTTCAACTTTTGCCATAGCCACTGCTCTTGTCCCAGTATAGAGTGTTGCTGCTCCTTCAACACAGCCTTCTTCGAGCCAATCAATTCCTTCTGCCGAAGAGCTAAATTCACCGGAATCTCTCTTGAAGACTAAGCGCATGCTAGATGAAGCTTCTCACATACTGGGTTTTACTTCGGATGCACCTTCCTCAAGGCAGATGGGCATTGAAAAGGTCAGAGATAAACTATTATGACTTCTAGACCTTTCTAGTGGGGGTTTTCCTATGCTTCTGTGTAATCAGACAGCTTTTGATTGATTGAAATTTCTGCTCGATGAGTTGTGTGGTGCTGTACCTAGTGAAATACTGCCCCCTAAGCTGAAGGTTAAACTTGATGATTTTTCAAAGGCTTTTGTCAGCAAGATAGAGTCTTATCGACGTAATTATGACCCAATTATGTCTTTAACTCTTTCTGATCAACCTCTTGCTGAGAATAATCAAGCCATAAACGAGCTCAGTTATACTGTAAAGGAGAAGCAGACTAACCTTCATACCCTGATTGAAGAAATATTTGGGCTTGATGAGGAAGAACGTCATCTTGAGAAGCAGAAAGCAGAAATTGAACGGAAACTGGCCTTTCTTCGAGATACGTAGAAACTCAAGCACACACAAAGGCTTCAACTGTAGATGGACTTTGACAAAGACATTACTACTCCCAAAGACCTCAAGCAGACTGAGCATTGACGTCGACTGGCAATTGAAACTGAAAATCAATGTACCAAAAACAAGTGTATAATCGAGAATGGTCAATTTGACCGTAGTATGTTGTCCCTCAAGAGTGATATGAAGAAATTATTATTCCCCAAGAGAATTTCTAATCAATAAAGTGACCTCCATTTCTTTTTGAATTTTATCTTATATTCCCTTTCAATAACTTATTTTCAGCGGGAACATTTTATTTCAAATTCCTCTACGTTCTTCATCGTGGGTGAAGTCGGTTACCACGTTAGGTCTATTTATACCCATCGACCTTTATCTTTTGCTTCATCCATCTCAAACATGGCATCCAGCTTTCCTTTCTTTTCTCATGCCTTGCCTTCTATGTTCTTGAATCGTCTTGATGATCTTCAAGTGTACGAAGCAAAAGGTCGTATCTATTTGTCCTTTATGTATCATAACACTAACAACGGTCACATTATACTGGGTCCTTATCTCAAATCTATTCCAACCCCTCCTATGTTCACTGAGTGTTTTTCTCGCCATTATCAAGAAATTCTTCCAATTAACAATAGTCGCATTCATGCTCATGCTTGGCTGACCTCCAATTATAGGTTCAATTCTTATCCCGATTTTGACAAGAGGTTTTTTCAATGGTATAAACGCTTACGTGGTGTGATAAAGTCCAAATGGCAATCAGCTCGAATTGACACAGCTCCGATATTTTGTTGCATATCTATCAATCCAATGGAATATGGTCTTATTGGTAGTCTCTGTACCTTCTAGTTACCTTCTTGGCATTGTTTTTTCCTTCCTTGTAGTCTAATAACTATCACTCTTTTGGATATTTGGGCCTTAACAGGCCTTTCGCCTTTTATTGAATTTCGAGGTCAAGAGGTCCTTGAATGCTTGCCTTTTCAAAACTCGACGTCTCTTAATCTTTCTTATGATAAATTTATGGACCAATTTGCTAAGTCTGAGGGGGAAATTCATTCTGATGAACATGTTGCATTCCTTCTATGTTGGCTATCACGATACATTTTTTGTACACCAACTTATCAGTTTCTTCTGAGTTCCTCGACATTGCTTACATGCTTTCCCAAGGTATTGATGTTAGCCTTGGTCGAATTGCTCTCGCTATTCTTTATCGATCTCTTATAGATGCTCAAACCTCTTTCTCTAATACACATCCTATTCCTTTCTTTGGTCCTCTATGGATGGTGCACGGATGGTACCGTATGTATTTTCTTGATCTCTTCTTTGATGTAGGAGTACCTCCTGTTTACTGGTCTGAAGCTGATCTTCCTCCTATCGAAAAGGAATTTGGTCTCTGGAGACTTTGTCGTCCTTTTTATTACCCCTTAATAGGAACTTCCCTCTTCGAGGGTTTTCTTCAATACTTACTTTCATCGAGAAACTTTATCTTCTATAGAATTTGCGTCGATGTTCTTGAGGCTAACCCTTCTTATGATCAGTCTGATGCCTATATCTTCTGGAAAAGCATTCTCACCCCTTACGATCTAATTGTGGACTTCTCAATCAAAGGCCGATTTTTTCCAGGGTTCAAAATATACAATCTGCACTACTGTTCTCGTCAATTCGAACTTATCCAAGGTATTCTAGCTCCTATTGTTTACTCCATGGAATATCCTTTCCGTCGTACTAGTAGTCATTATTTCATCAATGAAGGAAGTATTTCTTGCTGCAATGAAATTACTCGTACCATTCTTGGAAAATTTGACTACATATATTTTGCCGGAAATCTGCATAGTATCGATGCTTTTGATGAATGGTGGGTGGAATATCAATCATATGTTGTCTCTTCGCACGTCGATATAGTGATGTCCAAAATTACTCACTATCTTCCTGGACTAAATCACCCATTTGAAAGGCCTTGTGACTTATCATCTAACTACAATGATCTTTCCTCAGAATCAGAATATTCATCCGATAAAGGTATCACCTTTAGTTTCCAGCCCACATAAGGTTTATCTCTTATTTACTTTAAACTTCATCTTATATTGTTTCCTGTCTTGCAGACATGAATGTTACATCTTATAAACGAGAAGTTGAGACTTACGTTGGCACACCTGTCGAAGTCGATTCTCCAACTTATATCCCAATTTATAATGACACCCCATGTTCATCGAAGCGAACTTTTGGTAAATCGTCCCTGTCTTAGGGACAAGACGAGTTCCGACCTAAATGGATTCGACTTCTCCATTTACTGTCACCTGGTTTATCTCATATTTCTAATAATGTTTCCATGGAGACAGAAATTAAATCTCTTCTGACCGAGTTATCCAGTTTACTTTGTCCTTTGGATTGTCTAGCTACGGAGTATGCTGTCGAAGAGTTGGCTCAATATTTTAACTCAGCTTTGAAATCTTATAAGTTTCGACAGGATCATATCGATACCTTCAACCAGATGGAAAAATCATATCTAAATAGGCAAAAGGATCTGAAGTAAGCACGTGCTGTCCTTGCACGTTATCAAGTAGTTGATGATATCCTACTATAGCGCCTGGCTGATCAGCTTAAATAGGTTGAACAATTAGAGACTGAATGCAGGACTATGGAAGATGTACTTCAAGAGATCACTCCTGAAAAAGATCAATTCTTTGAGGTTAATTGTGATCTAGAAATTCGCTTACATAACTTATGTCTAGGAATTGAGCAGCACTTCATGTAACCATAAGTCCAGTTTGCCTTGTAAATACTTAATGTACATATTAGGATCTCTGTTTTATTCGCATCTAAGTGTATTCTTAACCCTTGAATGTATGCACTTTCCTTTTCACTCAACATGCTTGATCGATAAGCTTTCCGCTATTCTTTATCCAAACGGCATTGTACCAATTTCAAACATCAAACATGCTCAAATTTATAGCTGGTCATAATGATCTATCTTCCTGGTAGATGAAGCATATAATTGCAATCTTTCATATTCCTATACTTGGCAGATATGGATCTTAAATATCCATTAATTCTGATAAACTGCTCATACCCTTTCCTCGTAAAAGCTGCGGATGGGTTCACTGCACACGTTTTCCCGTACTCCCACTATGCCGTTTTATTCTCTTCGATAACAATAATATCCTAACAAATCTTTATTTTCATCTGTTTGAAGAACCTGTCAGTTACATCTTTTTTTTTCCTCTTTGCTTAATTTTCGCACGACCCTTTGGTGTTACTGGGTCTTGATTCATTATACTCATCTTTTCTTGCAAAAAACTGCCGGCGGACACGATCCCCTATATGATCTTATCTTGTCGTTCCATTTCTACAAGCCTTAATAACTCCTCGCGAGTGTTCTCGCTCTCCAATTAGTTCAAAGCACTTGTCAATTACATTCATTATTCACGTCACTCAAATCCTTTAGACTTCTTATCGTGCCTATCTGCCTTGGCTGTCTATTTAAACCATTGCTTTGGCCCTCTATGTAAATCACTTTGTAGTCTTACTATCCTACTACCTTCATTCGATCATCCCATATTCCAGACTAGCTCTACCATGGCTCAATCTTCCTCTTCCTCATCTTTACATGCTCCGCTTTTCACCGAGGAGTTTATCTCTTTATGGAATGATATCTTGTGTCGCTTGTCCTTCACCTATGCCTATTTGTCTATTGAATTCCGGGCTGTGGATGAAATTTTTACTTTCCTCACAGAAGCTGAGCCTAAATTCCTTCCGTCCGACCATCCTTTCAGATTTGATTTTCATGAATTTTGCAACACTTTTCCTTATGGTCTTCAAGCCTTTTCTGACAATAAAATGATAATCGAACGGCATACGATCACTGAGGGTGATTATTTCAACAAGGTGAACCTTGTCACTCAAGCTGAAAAGGTATACTTTGACCGGCTCAAAGTTTTGGAACCCGCACGTGCAGGACTGAGTAGTTTGACCCGGACGAGAGAAGCGAAAGCCGATCTACTAGACATCACCACCCGCCGTTTTCGAGGCAAGCTAACATCCGAGGAGAGAGCAGCAAAAGAGACAAAGAAGAAGAGGCTGATTGAGTTGCTAGCCTAGATAGACGAGGACATCAATTCCGGCAGGGTGTTGGTGGATTATTTGGATGAGCAGGCTAACGCGTGCTTCGCCAGGCTCACAGAACTAGAGACAGAGTGTAACCAGGCCTATACGACCAGGAACACCAGCTCTTCTTCTTGCTTCCATGCTGAAGAAGAAAATCGTCATCTGGAGTCATCTGTGCAGCTTTGTAAACAAATTTAGGCGTCATATTGGTGTAAACTAACCATCTAATGATGCCTAAATTATTTCTGTAAATCCAACCTCCAAGCTAGCTCGACCCCTTCGACCATTCTGTTTGCCGGCATGTTTCATGGACTCTTTGGACTATTATCATGTTGAATGATTATCAGTTTCTTGATGTTCTTTCATGTCCCACATGGTAGGGTAATATTTCTTTAAATATTTTCTATTGATTGATCTAGGCATTTCTCCAAGCCCATCAATATCCATCAGATGATAAACATTTCTACTTAAAACTTGTGTAACTAAATATGGACCTCCCGATTAGGTGACCATTTTCCAAACTTTTCATTATTCAAACCCACTGGCAAAACAGTCTTCCAAACTAAATCACCAACATCGAATCGTTTTTCCCTCACATGTTTGTTACATGCTTTAGCAATTCTATTCTTCTGGGCAATTAATTTCTCCAAAGCCATAACCCTATTTTCTCCTAATTCATCGATGTTTTCATACATCAATTCATCGTATTCTTCCCTGGACATGTCCCCTTGTAATTTTACCCTTAATGATTGTACTGTAATTTCTACAGGTAGAAATTTCTATAGGTAGCACAGCTTCCTGGCCATAAGTTAACATATACGGGCTTACTCCCTTACTTGACCTCATCGATGTTCTATAGGCCCATAATACCGTCGATAAAAGTGAATCCCATTCTCTAGGATTTTCTTCTAAATGCCTTTTAATAAAGTTGATAATAACCTTATTAGATGCCTCCGCTTGCCCATTCACCTGAACGTAGTAAAGAGTTGAATGAATCATCTTGATCCCCCTGGATTTAGTAAATCCCAAAACTTCCTTACCAGTAAATACAGTACCTTGATCTATCGTTATTATTTCTGGTATTCCATATCGATGAATAATTCTTTCCTCTATAAATTAATTTACTACTTTCTGGGTTATGTTCTTATACGAAGTAGCTTCGACCCATTTGATAAAATAATCCGTAGCAACCAATATGAAACTATGTCTTTTAGATAATGGAGGATATATTTTTCCAATTATATCCATTGCCCATCCTCGAAATAGCCACGGTTTGATAATGGGTTGCATAATGGCTGCAGGGGCATGTTGCAGTGGTTCATGTTTTTGGCATGTCTTACACCCTTTAGCATAATCAATACAATCTTGAGTCATTGTTGGCCAAAAGAAACCATGGCGCCTTAATAACCATTTCATTTTTATACCTGCTTGATGCGCACCACATATTCCTTCATGTACCTCCATCATTGCTATAAATGACTCTTCTTTGCTTAAACATCTAAGCAGAACATCATCGATTGTCTTCCGATGTAGTTCTCCATCCATCAACAAGTATTTCAACACTTGCCTTTTAAACGTTTTATCATTAGAAACTGGGTTCTCTAGATATTGAATGATAGGTTTTCTCCAATCTTCTTCATCGACATCGATATGCTCCCTATTGGACTCTACCATCATAATTCGATTTTCTATCGATGGTAAATTTTTTGTTTGTGTAATAATAAATTTTGCTAGTTCTTTTGATATTTTATACCCAGATGCCATTTGAGCTAACTTATTGGCTTCCGCATTATCATTTCTTTTTACATGCTCCAGTTCATAATCGAAGAACCCGTTCAATAAAACTTTCGCCATATCGAAGTATCGAACAATATTCTCATTGAAGCATTGATAATTTCTTGATAACTGATTGATCACTAATTGGGAATCCCCTTTTATTCTTAGAAACTTAACGTTCATGTCAGCCAATATATTAAGGCCAACAATTAACGCTTCATATTCTGCTTGATTATTGGAACAATCGAAATCAAGTCGACACATAAGTTTTGTTCGGTGTCCTTGAGGGGATACAATCATGACCCCAATACCAGATGTTGTTATCGTACTTGATCCATCAAAATACAATGTCCATGGCACCACCTGTATCGATCCCTCGGCGTTCTCCTCTTCTAGATGTACACATGGATATTCTGTAATAAAATCAGCAACTGCCTGCCCTTTAACTGCTTTAAGCGGCACGTATATCAAATGTATTTCAGACAAAGCAAAAGCCTACTTGGCAATTCTTCCTTTGATAATCGGGCGAGTTAACATATATTTGATAATATTCGTCTTACAAATTACTTGAACTGTTATCGGCAACATGTAATGACGTAATTTTGTACAAGCAACTAATACATAAGATTCTGGAAAAAGCTCGCAACGGTTCCTCTCTGGGAAACCATAAGAGATGATTTGCAAGTGCTTCAAGTGCTCCAACTTAGAGAGAGAACCATCAACCACTACCAAGTTTAAAGACTCTTCAATAACCAATCTCTTCAAATTCGAGCATTTCGAGAAGTCGGGAGTCCTTTTTAAGCTTTGGCAAAAAAAGATATCTATGACTTTCAAGTTCTTGCTCACCTACAAAAACATACTAAGAATCAGCCAAGTCAGGAGTGGCAAATTGGTAAGTTTGGTTAGCAAGACAAATGTGAGAAAAAGTAAACTGCACAGTATAATGTTTATACCAGGCATGACCTCCATCCGGCCCAATCTTCAGTAATGTCACCATGCTAAAGCTTGAGCACAGTTAACTTCTCGAGACACAAATTCGTCACGTTTAATTCCAAAGGGCAAAAAAGCCAAGAGAGCCATGCTAACTTGGAGAGAAGGTTCTTAAAGTTCCTTACAAAGTTTCCGCCCTATAATTCCAAGTATCTTAGATTGGGCAGCTTTGAAAATTCTTTACTCGTGAAACTATGCTCTTCGTAGAGTCTTGTTAATATGAGTGCTACGATTTTGTCTGTCCCCTAGTGATAGGAAAAGCATACGTGAACATTTGAATTGGATGACAAACATAGTGATGTACAAGTCTGAGGAGCTTGATTACGTTCAATAATGAAACACACATTACTACTTCATACAATTGAAAAGAGTTATTTACACTGCATAAAGCATAATAATATTTCTAATACATCAGTTTAAGCGAATTCCTATCGCTAAATTACAAAAAAAAAAACTTTATTATTGATGAGCAAAACCGCTTAATAGAAAATACTGCCTACATATTTATTTATTTTCCAACACAAAAAACCTACAATGGTTTTGCAATTTAGAAGAAGTTGCTGGACAGAATTACAAAAAGTCAACGTTTTGGGGTTCTCCCTTTTCTCTCCGTAGAGGAGCTTCCATCCCTATCCCAATGGTGATAGTCCTCCCTCAAACCCTAAACTGGCCATTCCCCCTTTCAATCCCGCTTATCTCCAAATCACTTGTGGGTAATCCCATTCTCTCCTCTCCCCCACTACTCTTGTCCGTAAAAATCCCCTCTTTAGTCATGCCCTAAGCAAGCTCCCCCTTCCCATTGTCTACGCTTTCCTTTGAGGCGTGGAAAGCTCTGACTTGGCACCTGTCTCCTTGCGTCCAGTAGGCTAACAATCCAAGAAGAAGGACCATGGTGAGTTTAAGTTCGGTGAGCATCCCCTTTTCTGTATAGACAACCACCCTTCCTGCACTACCACTTCCCCTGTAAATCGAGTCACTCACCGTCTTCGACCCCCAGTTTCCCGGTCATCCACAATCTTCCTTTCCACCTCCCACCCCTTTCCCTATTTAGCAACGGGAAGCGTTCTCAACGCAGGGGGAGAAATAGCGCTTTGTCAACACTTTCATCTCTGAGTTAGAAGGTGCAGAAGCCAACGCCTAAAGTAGTTCAATCACAAGTCTAGTTAAGTTTTTTGCATTACAGGGAAACTCAAAGCACGCTCGTGCCGCTACCACTAGAAGTGTAGCTTAGTAATGCTCAAAGGTATGGGGTTCGTTTTGGGGTTTTGATGGAAAGAGCCTCTCTCAGAACAGGACAAGGTAGTACACCTTTCTCCAGAATCTATGGACAAGGAAGATGAGAATGCAGCTCGGGTGGCTGCCCTGTGTAGAGAACTGGGAAACCTCTGGTCAGTAGACGACCTTGTGCTGCTAAAAGGCGACATCCCTGTAGAAATACAAAAAGAATGCGCATTAACGTTGTATGGGAAATTGTACTTGAAACCAAATGTCAATTTTCAAGCTTTCCTTAACACAATGAAGAGATCATGGAAAATGGACCAAATAGATTGTGAGCTCATTGAATCGGGATTCTTCTACTTCTCCTTTACTTCTTTAGAGGCAAAACAGAGAATTTTGGATTCTGGCCCGTGGTCCTTTTCGAGTAACTTACTTGTCCTCCAACAAGGTCATCCGGCTACCCCCGACCATTGCTACGAATTCACGCATTACGCCTTTTGGGTTCAACTAGCAGGTTTCCCTTGAGGGAGATTAACAAAAGATGTGGCTTGGGAAGTGGCAAGGAAAATCGGCGAAGTGTTAGAAGTGAAACTAGATTCAAGAGGAGGAGGCCCTAATAAAAGCTGTAAAGCAAGAGTTCTTTTGAATCTGTCTACTCCCTTAAAGATAGGCACCTTAGTAGATTTGGAACATAAGAAAATTTGGGTGGACTTTAGATACGAGAGACTCCCGCACTTCTGCTATTCGTGCAGGAGGATAGGGCACTATGCGTCCTACTGCAAGGAAGTTCCCTTTGAAGAATCAAGCCTCAATGCAAACAATAGGGGCAAATTTGGGCAATGGTTGAGAGCGGAAGTACGAGACCCTAGCCCCTTTTGGAAGATCTTCTACGGCAAGAATATCCCTATCCTTAAGGAAGAAGAGGTAGTTCCGGAAACTCAAAGGGAACTCATCCCTAGAGAGTTTTCACTATCTACATCAAAAGGCAAGGCTGTTATTAAGCTGATTGAAGACATACCTCCGGAGGAGAGTTCAAATGAGAGAAATCAACCAGCTGGACTGTCTAGAGATAATCAGTTTGATTGCACAAACCAAGATCCCCAGATGTTTATGTCACGGTCAACAAAGAAGGGTGGAAGCCCGAAGCATCCTAGAAAGGCGAAGATAGGAACAAAATCCTTCCAGAAAGTGGCAGCATCAAGGAAAGAGAAAAAAATCAACCTGCTAGAAATATGTCAAATCCTCTACCCCTCCATAAATGAGGAGACACTCCTCGATGCTCTAATCAAGGTGGTAGATGGAAGAAATGACTGGGCTCTGGTGGCTAGCCCTAATAAGCCACCGGGAATTATATGAAACTTTTGAGCTGGAACTGTCAAGAGCTGGACAATCCCCTGATAGTCCAGCATCTCAGAGCCTTAGTGGCTCAAGAAAGGTCTGATTTAGTCTTCCTGATAGAAACTAAAAATAAGAGAACAATTATTGACAGAGTGAAGAGAAGAACTAATTTCCAAAATATAGAGATTATCGACCATGTAGGAATTGCAGGGGGTCTGGCTGTGATGTGGAACGAAGAGGTGTTGGTGATGGTGGAAGATTCCTTTAGAGAAATTATTAACTTGCTATGCAGGGATCAAGAAAGTGGAACTCTCATGCGCATCACCTTTCTGTATGCCCCCAAAAGCTTCCAAGAAAGGCTCAGGCTGTGGAGCCATTTACAGGTGATAAGCGCAGCTAATCACCTCCCTTGGATATGTGTTAGGGACTTTAATGAGATCTTGTACCATTAGGAAAAATCTCAGGGTAATGGAGCGGAGCACTACAGGCTAGTAGCATTTCAAGATTGCTTAAACAAAATGTTCACTCATGGATATTGAAAGTAAGGGTTGTGCATTCACTTGGGCCAACAACAGGGAAGGAAGAGCATTGGTGCAGGAAAGGCTAGATAGGGCCCTTTGTAATATAAACTGGAGAGTGCATTTCCCAAATGTGAAAGCCTTTGCACTGCCTGCAATAGGGTCCGACCATAGTCCAATTTTGCTATCCCTCCAACTAAACAGGATTAAAAGGAAAAAAGAATTCAAGTTCGAGGCGTTTTAGCTGGCCGATACGGAGTGTAAGGAGCTGGTGAAAGAAGTTTGGGGTGAACTGGAAGACAACCCAATACCTTTCGCTAGAAAATTGAAAAAAACCACTGAAGCTCTAAAATTATGGAGTAAGCAGAATTTCTCCAATGCCCACAACCAGATCGAGATCCTAAAAAGAGGACTTACGATCCTTACAAATTCAGGAAATGGAGGCACAAGCAAAAAAGAAATACGGCAAATCAAAGGGCAAATACAGAATTTATGGAAACAAGAAGAGCACTATTGGAGTATGCGATCTCGCATAAATTGGATTAAGTGGGGAGATAAAAACACGAAATATTTCCATGCAGCTACGGTCCAAAGAAGACAAAGGAACAAAATTTAAATGCTAAAAATTGATGATACTTGGTGTAGAAACCCCAAAATTATTAGCCAGCACATTACCAGTTATTACGATTCCTTGTTCAAGACAGTGGGCACCAGGAACTTCAATCCAATACTAGACCAATGTTCCTTTCCTGGCCAAGAAGGAATGAATGTGGCTTTGATGGCACCGGTCACCTTAGAAGAAGTAAAATAAGCTACATTTCAGCAAGGAGCTACAAAGGCCCCGGGACCTGACGAGATGAATGGCCTATTCTACCAGCATCATTGAGAGGAATTACAGCACGAATTACACGGACAAGTCAGCTCCTTCTTCCAATCAGGACACCTTGACCCAGAGCTTAACAAAATACACATCGTGATTATCCCTAAAGTTACAATCCCAGAAAGCATCACTCAATTCAGACCTATCAACCTATGCAATTTCAGCTACAAGATCATCTCTAAGGTGATGGCAAACCGCCTTAAGCCCTGGCTCCCAAAGCTCATAGCAATAGAACAGAGCGCCTTTGTGAGCGGGAGACAGATTCAAGATAATATTTTTATAGTCCAGGAGATCCTTCATCAGCTAAGAGTTCGGGAGAGAAAAAAGAAGTTCCAGGCGATCCTAAAGTTAGACATGCAAAAAGCTTACGACAGACTTGAGTGGGACTTCCTTTGTGCTAGCATGAAGAAAATGGGCTTCTGCGAAGAGTGGGTGTCTTTGGTGAAAGAGTGTATCTCCTTTGTCACATTCAGTGTAAAAGTGAACGGAGAACCTTTAAAGTACTTCCAACCTTCTCGGGGAATTAGACAAAAAGACCCACTATCTCCTTACTTGTTTATAATCATGGCGAACATGCTATCGTACATACTAAGAAAGGCTATAGAGGATGGGAGTTTGAAAGGTATCAAACTAAACAGGAAGTGCCCTACTTTGTCACACCTGCTCTTCGCTGATGATGCTATCTTCTTCCTGGATGGGAATATAGGTGAATGTCAAAATCTGGCCAATATCCTACACCAATACTATTTTGCATCGGGGCAAGCAATCAATTTAAACAAATCCGGGATCTTCTGTAGCACAGGCTGCCCTCAAAACCTCAAAAGTAACATGGCGTCCGAACTAAGAGTACCAATCATGGAGAAAACTGGGAAATGTCTTGGCATTCCATCAAATTGGGGACAAACAAAAAAACAGATGTTCGCGTGGATACTAGCAAGGGTAAACATGAAGTTGGAAAGCTGGAAGGAAAAGCTGCTCTCAAAGGAGGGCAAGAAGATTTTAATCAAAACAATGGTACAAGCTCTTCCCCAATATGCAATGTCCATATTCAAAATCCCCATTTTGGTGTGCAAGGCAATTGAGCAGAAAATAGCCTCCTTTTGGTGGAAACAGAACTCATCTAAATCGGGTATCCACCGGAAAAATTGGGAACTTCTCAAAGTAAGGAAAATAGATGGTGGATTAGGCTTTAAGGATCTAGTTACTTATAACAAAGCCATGCTAGGAAAGCAAGCATGGAGACTTGTTCAAGATCCGATAGCATTGTGGAGCCAGCTACTTAAAGGTATTTACTTCCCCAACGAAAATCTATGGAAAGCCACAAAGGGATCCCGCCCCTCATGGGGGTGGCAAAGTTTACTAATGGAAAGAGATGCCTTAAGCCCAGACGTGAAATGGCTGGTCGGGAATGGAGATAGCATTAACATCAGAGAGGATATATGGCTGGATCGGGTATTAATAGGTGGCCTAGCAAACCAAGATGACCCACAAAAAGTAGCAGAACTGATCAACCAGGAGACAACAAAAATGGGATGTGAATCAATTACAAAGGATGTTTCAAGGAGAAATTGAGAGCGAAATTATGGCCATAAGATTAAAGCCAATCCCGGACAATGATAGACAAATTTGGACAGGAAACTCATCAGGGGAATATTCAGTAAAACAGGGTTACTCCAAGCTACAAGCTATGTCAACCAAGCTAAATACAGATCTAGCGTCATCCTCTTATCAGCAGCCCCACTCACTATGGACAAAGATATGGAAACTACAAAACGAGCCAAAAATCCGCTTCTTCCTATGGTGTGTGTGTCACAATGCTCTGCCTACATCAGAAAATCTATACAAAAGAAAGGCCTTACCCGACCCTTTATGCCCAATTTGTCAGGAAAACCCAGAAACAATAGAACACATATTCGCCTATTGCAGCTGGACAAACAACATCTGGTTAGATCCGAGGCTTCAAGTGGACGTATCACCGGCAAATTTATCAAGAATGGATAAATAGTTCGATGAATCCCTTACCAACATCACATAACAGTCCGGCCGAGAGGTGCTTGTGAGAATTCTATGGCAAATCTGGAAGGCAAGGAACGCCTGGGTTTTCCATCAAATCAGCCTAAGATTAGGAGCAATCGTTGATGAAGCAATTAATTTAAACGGTAACTACCGGGAGCAAAATTTACTTGTATCGTGGAGCTGGCGGGTGAAATACACGATAGCACGATGGACGTGCCCAGAACAGGGAAGCTGGAAATTTAACGTAGATGGGTCGTGGATCGAAGGGGAAATAGAGGGATCGGTGGCTGGGGTCTGCAGGGATCACAGAGGTTTGTGTATTGCGGGGTTTGCTAGAACTGCGTCTGCTTCCTCCCCGTTGGAAATTGAAGCAGCAACAGTGAAGGAAGCTCTGCGCTATCTGGGAGAAGAGGCAGTGATGAAGAACAATCTTGTGTTGGAAGTCTGCGTACAGTCAAACAGCGCTGCTTCAATAAAATATACTCATGACCTAGCTTTGAGCCCATGGGCTTTGAGGAGTCTGTTTGAGGAATGTAACAAGTTACTCTCCCAATTAAAGAGGGTTTCTCTAGTCCACTGCCCCCGCGAGACCAATCAAGTAGCAGATTGGATCGCCAAAAATCATCGAAAAGGGATGCTTCCATCGAATTGGGTGTCTAGACCGCCCCAATCTCTTTGAGATTTATTTTGTATTGACGCTAGTCATCTTCACTCTTGTAATCCGCAGTTGAATGAATGAATGGGAATCTGCATTTCGACCAAAAAAAAATTCCAAAAAGTCTCTTGAGTGTATAACCCCATGGGAATCTGCATCCGCAGTTGCATTCCTACTTGTTTTGGGACTAGTTGTGGATTCTACGGGATAAAAGATCAATATACAAAAAGATTTGTTTCAAAATAGTAAACGATATTCAACAAGCCTTATAAAAGTCTCTCGTATATTGTACGAAAGCTCTGCCGGACTGTACACAAAAGATTGCATATTACAATTAATCACTAATTCTATTACCAAATTTGAGGTTAAGGGTCTCATTGCAATGTAGAGTAACGTTGCTAATGATTCCCAACTTAGCAAAAAGGAATAAAATCGGCCTTGAAAAGCTTTGATAGACTAGGAAGTCACAATATGGATCTGTTTTCATATAATTTGTGGAATAACTTTTGTATTTAAATGTATTCCCCAAGTGTTTACTATTAATTACTTTCATGTTGTAAATGTAACTTATCAACACCTTTTAAATACGATATGTAACATAATAAACATCATGAATTTTTACACAAATCTTTTCCTTATTTTTTTTGCCAAAAGAAAAATTAAACAAAAAAATATACCTGCAAGAAACTAACTCCACAACCATTAATAAATGCATGGTCGATTTTTTCCTAAAGAAAATAGTAAGGTGACAATAGCTTACCTCTTTCAACCGAACCACATCAAAGGCAATCTTGGACTCCCACAACCTATTACGCTTCCTTGGAAAATCGATGTCTTCGCGCTGAACAATTTCTCTTTCAAGATCTTTAAGTTGATCATGCATCCATAGTCTATCATATTCTACTATCTTTATCAAAGACATACAAGTGAGGACAAGTAGTTCACTTTTTGGGAAATAGTTGGAAGCTTTCCACATATAGTATGGGTCGAGTCTTTCTCTTCCAATAAAGAAACATGTGATATCAAGAAAGATCTCTCTTTGACGATGCTCTAAGATGTCATAACTAATCTTTAATTTATTGAAGACTTCTTGCTTCGACACAGAATCTAACTTCTTCAACGTGTCTATCCAAAACTTTTTGCTTTTGCAGCAAAGTAAGGATCCAATAACCTCGAGAGCTAATGGAAGTCCACCTGTCTTTCTAAAAATTTTGTGTGAGATATCATCAAAGTCATGTGGTGGCAAATCCTTCCTGAAGGCATGTTTGCTAAAAAACTGAATAGCATGGAATGAATCCATTTTTGTCATTTCATAGATTTTAAACTCTTCACAATGTGCTTGGAAACTACTCTCTTCATCCTCCTCTTTGATTGGCAAAAAGTTGATGTCCCTTGTTGTAATGATGATTTTACTTCCTAAACCAAACCAATAGCTCTTTCCTGCTTGTTTAGAGAGTTGATCCCACTTATCTACGTCATCAAGAACAAGAAGAACTTTCTTATCACAAAACCTTTCTCTTATTATTTTAATCCCTACATCAACAGAATTGTGGATCTCCATAGATCTGCCTTGGAGAATATCTGATAACAACTGTTTTTGTGAGTCAACAATTCTACCATGTTGCGTAGAATCGCGAGTGTCCGAAAGGAAGCTACAACCTTGAAATTGATTGGAGATTTGATTAAAGACAACACTTGCGAGGGTTGTCTTACCGATACCACCCATTCCATGGATAACTAGGTAGCGAACATCACGAGAACCTTCGTTTAACATGTCCATGATAGCTTCAACACGATCATGGATCCCGACTAAATGATCAGGCAAATTTCTCCTTCTTTTCATCAGCTTGGTCAAAACCTCATCAACAATAGTGTTGATGATTTCACCATGGCTGCCATATTGACATAAGAGTCTTAGCGTGAAACATATGGCAAATGAACTCTTGAGTTGAGGAATACTGTAGACACAAAACTAGTCGGATTTTTGAATGGGCTGGGTTTTACCGAATGAAAGCTCACTTTCTTTAGTAAATGGAAATCTCGACTAATGAAAGAATTAGATCGATACTATATTTGGACGACTGGTTCAGGAATAGAAGATAATAATTACAAGGAAAAAAGAGAAAGAAAGATGGATTAACCAATATACTGTGTTGGTAGGAGTAATTAAAACAGGAAAAAAATGGGAGAAAATTCTATTCCTTATAATCATCTCACTTTTTATTACCACTACAAAAAAACATGTTTTTTCCGACGAAATTTTCAACAAAAAATTTGGAAAAATTCGTTGGAAAACGAATTTCCAACGAATTTTCCAACGAAAAAAAATTCGTTGGTAATTCGTCGTCGGAAATTTTTCCAACGAAAAATTTCAATTTTCATTGGAAATTTGCGACGAATTTTTTTTCGTTGGAAAACTTGTGGCTAAATTCGTTGAAAACGAATTTTTTTTTCAAACGAATTTTTTTTCGTTGGAAACTACAAATTTTTTTTCGATCGAAAAATCGTGGAAATTTTTTTCCGCCAAAAAAAAAATTTTTGGTCGAAAAATAGCCCTCGCCATGGCCGGCGAGGGCCAGCCTCGTCGCCGGCAAGGGCCGAGCTCACCGGCCATGGGCGAGGCTGTTGCGCCTCTTCTTGTTCTTCCCAGAACAAGAAGATGAAGAAGAAGCAGCAGCAGCAGCAGCAGGGGCGGGAGCAGGCTTCGGGGCCGCCGCCTGTCAAGTCCGTCGTCGTCTCCTAGCCTCGCCAGCCATGGCGAGGGCCGAGCTCGCCATGGTCGGCGAGCTCGGCCCTCTCCGGCGACGAGGCTTGGTGGTGTCGGGGGCGTCGGGGGCGTCGGAGGCTTGGAGGCTTGGTGTCCATGGCGCCGGAGCCGGAGCTGGAGCCGGAGGAGGAGGGGGGGCGGCGGGGGAGGAGGCGGAGGGGGAGGCGGGGGGAGGAGGCGGAGGGGGAGGCGGAGGGGGAGACGGAGGGAGAAGGAAGGAGAGAGAGAGAGAGAGAGAGAGAGAGAGAGAGAGAGAGAATGTGGAAATTGAGAGTTGTGGGAATAACGAGCGCGAAAATGTTGAATAAGGAAGAAGTAGGGTTTTCGTTGCAAAATTCGTGGGAAATTTTCCACGAATTTTGCAACGAAAATTGTACACACTAAAATAATTGCCCGGAAAATTGAAATTCGTTGGAAAATTCGTTGGAAATTTCCAACGAATTTTCCAACGAATATAAAAAATGCCGAACAGTACTGGGTTTTTTTGAAATTTGTTGAAAAATTCGTTGAAAATTTCCAACGAAAAAAAATTCGTTGGAAATTTTCAACTAATTTTCCAACGAAAATTGTATACACTGAAATAATTGCCCGAAAAATTGAAATTCGTTGAAAAATTCGTTGGAAAATTTGTTAAAAATTTCCAACGAATTTTCCAACGAATATAAAAAATGCCGAACAATACTGGGTTTTTTTTTAATTCGTTAGAAAATTCGTTGGAAATTTCCAACGAAAAAAAATTCGTTGGAAATTTCCAACGAATTCTCCAACGAAAAATGTACACACTGAAATAATTGCCTAGAAAATTGAAATTCGTGGGAAAATTCGTTGGAAATTTCCAACGAATTTTACGACGAAAATTTTTTCGTTGGAAATTTCCAACGAATTTTCCCACGAAAATTTTTTCGTTGGAAATTTCCAACGAATTTTGCGACGAAAAATTTTTCGCTGGAAATTTCCAACGAATTTTACTTTTCGTTGGAAAATTTGTCGCAAATTTGCAACGAAAATTTTTTCGTCGCAAATTTTCGTGGCAAAAATCCAGTTTTTTTTGTAGTGTGCTAGGGAAAAACAAATAATCGAAAGCAGATTCCAAAGTAGTAATGGAGACATTTTGTGTGTTATTCTGATAGAGAGGAGAACATAAGTTTTTCTAAATGCTTTTTTCTACGTACCGTTTGTTGTCTCTCTCAGGAATTTATTTTAACTTCCCTTGAAAGACAACCACACACACCTCTTCAAAAGGGTTCGTCTCATAACACATCCCATCATAGGCGAACCAATGCCACTTGAACACACCGAAATATAACTGTATATTATACCATACGAAATGAAATTTCCTCAATTAGTTCTAGTGTTGCATGATTTTTATGATTTTCAGGAGGGTAACCATCTTCCTTCCTTTATAGAATTGAAGAACCTAAGAACTAGTATTACTTTGAATACAGCATTGCCATTCTTCGAATTTCCCTGTATGGGATTGGTATGTTTGACATTCAGAAGAGCAATCATAAACCTTAACAACAAACAACAGATAATGAACTTATCGCTCTGGGGTCACTAACACGGTTGCGTTCAGTTCTATAGTCTTTTATGAGTACTATATGCTCCACATTTCATGTGTCATAACTTACTATTACTTATTTGTCTACTTTTGACTTGACTCTTGATCTTATGGTATCTCTTCACTAAAGTATCCAAAACCGTTTATTTCAAGTCACTAATTTAAAAGGCTAAAAATGAACCGAAACTCGCCAATTTCAATTCGCTGGAAAGTCGTGAATGGATATGTAGATCATTGGAAAGGCTTCCTGTGTTGACATTTTAATGACAACCACAATGAACAAAATCGCATTGCTCTTGCTTTTTACCTCTTAAATCCTACCAATCGGAGTATTCCTAGCATCGGTTTATTTGATAGATCGGGTGACCTTTCTTTAGAGTTGTCGAATTCAATTGCCATTGTATTTCAATGATTTATTTCCTACTTTCTAACAAGCCTACAATCTAAATTAGCTCCGGGGATTCAATCAATACCACCCATTGTGTTACGGAAGCCAAGCGATCGAACAATAAAATTGACAGAATAAGAAAATAAATCGGACACCAGATTTATGTAGTTCGGTCGTAGTGACCTACGTTCACGGGGAAAGCAACATGGAATTCCACTATAGATTAAGCGATATAACGGAGATTACAACCACACTTGAGTCACTCAAACACTTTCGGTATTTTCCAAGCCCCAATTACACCTAATATCTCACACAATATTTGGCCCCATAATTCCTCACGAAATAATATCTTAATCTCATGAATGAATTATACATAAATTCTTACCACAAGAATTTAATCGGCTTCAACACTAACTTCATGGATGTAATTCATGAATATCCTCTGCACGTCTTCGCACACCAAGCACTCGCAAGCTAGCGGCGCTTCAAGAAGTCTTCTTCATCAACAACAGTGCACCAAGACCTCTGTGCGGCCAAAAAGAGAAAAGCCCGTATTTATGCTTAGGTTCCACGATCAATGTGGACTCCATGTAAATATACTTATTTCCTTGGGTTAATACCACTAAAAACCCCAAACTGGTACGTGTATGACAATTTTACCCTAAACTTTTTTTTACCATCAAAAACCCCAAATCGGTATACCTGTGACAATTTTACCCCGAACATACCGCAAAAAACCCCAAATTAGTACACTTGTGACAATTTTACCCAGAACATACCACAAAAAACCTCCCAAACTTGTACACACGTGACAATTTTACCCTGAACTAAAATTTTAATATTATTTTTTTATTTTTTAAAATTTTTATTATTTTTTTATTTTTTTCTTCATCTTTAATCTCTGGCCGATCGCCGAAGGCGGAAGTCAGTGAGGTCGGCCCCGCCGATTGCTAGCGAGGTGCGACCTCGCCAACATTGGCGAGGGCCGCCCTCGCCGGCGTCGAGCGAGGGCGACCCTCGCCTACGTCGAGCGAGGGTTGCCCTCGCTGGCGTCGGGCGATGGCGGCTATCACCGACATCGAGCGAGGGCGGCCATCACCGACATCAGGCGAGGGCGGCCCTCACCGATGTCGGGCGAGAGTTGTCCTCGCCTAAGTCGGGCGAGGGCGAGCCTCGCCAGCGGCCGGCGGGGCCGACCTCGCCAGCTTCCACCTTTGGCCGGTCGCCGGTTCGACGACCGACTAGTGGTTGAAGATGAAGAAAAAGAAAAGAAAAGAAAAAATAAAAATATTAAAAAATTATTAAAAAATTATTAGTTCGGGGCAAAATTGTCACAGGTATACCAATTTTGAGGTTTTTTGTGGTCAAAAAATAGTTTAAGGTAAATTTGTCATGGGTTTACCAGTTTAAAGTAAAATTGTCACAGGTATACTAGTTTGGGGTTTTTAGTGATAAAAAAAATTTGGGGTAAAATTGTTACAGGTGTACCAATTTGGAGTTTTTGGTGATAAAAAAAATTCGAGGTAAAATTATCACACGCGTATCAGTTTGAAGTTTTTGATGGTATTAATCCTATTTCCTTTTCCGAATCCAACTTACTCTGACACACGTGGCAAGAAGTCCACAATTTCCTCTTTCACGGTCAAAGTCTTCTAGGCCAACGTTGGACTCAATCCTGCTGATTTCTTCCCGACTTCGATAGATAATCGTTATCTTTTATTTTGCACCCATGTTGACCGAGTCAAAGAAGAAGACGCACTTGGACTTTCCTTTTCTTTTTTTTATTTGGAATCCTTGAGCAACGAAACTTTTACACCGAAAAGAAAACTCTAGATTTCCATGGCTTATATTTGGACGTCTGCAAATACTAATTCATCACGGGTCGGGTTTCGTTCACATGTTCAAACTTGAGACATATTTTCAACACATTGAAGCTGCTTTGAACATGAATTGATTGATCGGAAAGTCTCACAAGCAAATGAAAAAAGTTCTGCCTTGACAATGCGAGAGAAGATTGTACCTAGAGCTTTCTCCCTCATCGTAAAGCCGGAAAGGGCCGTCGAAGTCATGTAACCTCCAGCAAAAGAAAACTTCAAGATGACAAGACGATGACGTTTCCGGGTTAAGTACATCAGGCAAACTTTCCAGCAATGTAAAAGAATAAAAAAACTCAATTCCTTTAGCTTCTGTGAATTTGATAGATTATGTATACTTTGAACGCAATGACAATTCTCAATTGGGAACTCTTTCAAAGGATTCCAGTCCTGTAAGCCTTGAATCTCAATTAGCTCCACAATCGAAGGCAATCATCGGAGCTGCTTCAACCACGATAACTTGGAAAGCCGCACCATCAATTCGCAAAGAGCCACATAGGAGGAATGGAGTTCTCTAGCTGTCCTAGCACATCAAACTCGATCCCTATTAGCCAACACCGTTGGACTGCGAAAGTGGACAGCCTTTTCAAATTGGAAAGGAGAGGCCACTCTAATGGTGACTCCACATCTACCAAAGCCAAATCTTTCGAGACTGGATGGAAGTCGCGTCAGAGATCGCTGGTCAACACAAGTTATTTTGAGGGAGTCGAGAATGGGTACACAAATCAGTCGAAGGCAAGATCATATCTTCAACTAGTGACAATTTCCTCAGGTGAGATAACCTCCCTAGCCATCCTACCTCTGGAGTTTGAACTCGTCTCGTTTTTTAGGACATAAAAGTGCCATCAATTATTTCTAAATGAGCTAAGTTTTTTAGGTTCGAGAGGTTCGAAATAATTAACAATGATGAAGACGAAAACACACTAACCTTGTTAGACATTTGGGAATTTATAACACAACTCACATGCTTGACATAGTGTGGGAACACTACAAACTATTCAAAAATGTTAAGTTATTAGATGAAGACGTGATTTAATATTTGAATATTATGATGCATCTCAACAATCTCTCCATCACATGAGCCTGTTAACATATTCGGTTAGATCAACTTCACTAAAAAGCTTAAGCCTTTTAATTATGCTAATTTAGTCATAAACATTTTTACAATTTTCGAATTGAGTCCTTCTAGCTAATTTTGGGTAGAAATCACTGACATAAACGCTAGCTATCCTACGTGGCAATGCTAGTGCTGGCATAGACAATTTTTACAATTTTTTTAAAAAATTAGATTTTTTTCTTCTTTTTTTTTCTTTCATTTTGGCCGGTGACCCTGGTATAGGCCCATGCCAGCCGCTGGCAAGGACCACGACCCTAGCTGGCCAAAATGAAAGGAAAAAAGAAAAGAAAGATAAAAAGATAAAACTAATAAAGAAAAGAAAAGTAAAGAAATATATATTAAATATTATTAAAAAAATCCACAGCAGTGCTAGCCGTGCCACGTAAGATGGCCAACATCCACATCAGCGATTTGCGATCAAAATTGGCTAGATGGACTCAATTGGTAAATTGTAAAAAGGTTTAGAACTAAATTAACACAATCAAAATGTATAGGATTTTTTTGGTGCTTTTCCCGTAACCTCCCGAGCCATCCTACCTCTGGAGTTTTAACTTGTCTGGTTATTTAGGATTCTTTTTTTTTTGGTCACTCAAAACATTTCATTTCATTTCATGTTGGTAAAATAGAAGAACAACCCATATGGGCTTCGGAACAAAAAACATCCAAAAGATATTAAGGGGGGCTTGAACCCCAGTTTAGAGGGAGAGACTCACGGAGTTAGGCTTTAACAATCCAATCTGCGGCTTTATTAAAGTCTATGGAACAGTGGGCCAGCCGAAGAGAAGTAAAAAAGGAAAAGCAAGGCCCGGCCCTCCACGAAAAGTGCAATTCCATCCCACGGTACTTGATCGTCACCCAAAAGAAGCAGAACTGAAGTCTTGCTATCAGACTCCACCCATAAGACTTTTCCTCCCTTTCTGTTCTCCCACTCGTGCTCAAAAGGGCCATAAATTACATCTAGATGAACTAAGTTGGTTAGGTTCAAAACAGTTAACAACGACGAATAGGAAAACACACTAACCTCGTTAAACTCGCAGAAGCTCTGCCAACCGTTAAAATTCTTGCAAGTTATGGAAAGCTGACCTATGGTTGTTGGTGTGAGAATGAACTGTAAAATATATTTATGATTGTAATTAGCTAGAATCAAGGATTATAATTAGCTAGTTTAGAGGATATATTTTTTAAGATTCTTTCTTTTCTTTGAATATATATACGTCTCTATATATATATAAAAAAATATATCTCTATATTAACATGGTATCAGAGCCAAGGGTTTGCTCTTTGTGAGTATTGTACATGAATCCTCAAATACGGCGGTCTCGTTAGATTTTGGATCCATGGAGAATCAGAACCCTAACGGAACAGTGATTCCCCATCAGAACCAAGGGGGGAATTCAACCACGAAAGCTTTTTTGGAGAATCTGACTGCCAGATTAACTCAGATTCTCACTCAAAACTAGACGCACCACCCTCCTCCATCACCAACACCGCAGAATGATTTGGCTTCATCTTATATTGCATTTAAATTGGATGGAGCCAACTATGGATTATGGTCTTAGGTTGTCGAGATGCACATCATTGGTAGAGACAAACTGGGATACATCAATGGAGACCTTCCTCAGCCACTGCCTACAGATCCTAGCTTTTAGAGGTAGAAAACAGAAGACTCGACTATGAAAGGATAGCTTATCAACTCCATGGATTCGGCGTTGATTGGCAATGTCATTCGCTTCCCAACAACGAAATCCATCTGGGATGCAGTTGCAACGACTTTCCTTGACGAAATGGATGCCTCTCAGGTTTATGACTTGAAGAGGCGTGTTGCTCGGATGCGATAATAAGGAGGACCAATTGAAGCATACTACAACAACCTTCAAGGCTTGTGGAGAGAAATCGACTTTCGCCGTCCGAACCCAATGCGATATCCTAAAGATATTGAAAGATACAATATGGCTATACAGGAAGATTGGGTATACATATTTCTTGATGGGTTGGACGACCGTCTTGACAAGGTTAGAGCAGATGTTTTGCAGATGCAACCGTTTCCTACTATTGAAGAAGCCTATGTGTGTGTCCGTTAGGAAGACATGAGACAAACTGTAAGGCTGACCAATAGTGACACAGTCCATGATTCGACAGCCATGGTATCTCGGGGGAATAGGATGAATGTCAAAGCAAATCAAGAGCCGATGTTGCAAATAGCGAAGCTAGGAGTTATGCAAGAAGGGGGAAAGCCTTGCTCGGCACTATGCCAGAAAATTTCTCCGGGGGGAGGTTGCTCGAATTGTGGTAATTCTGAGCATACCAAGGAGACGTGCTTTAAGCTTCATGGGTATCTAGATTGGTGGAAAGAGTTGAAAGCTCGAAAGCAAGTAGAAAGAAAAGGGAAAGCTTCTATAGCGACTGTTGAGCCTCAACTATCATTGATACTTCACGTTGATCCTCAGAATTTGATGTCAGAAGGTAATCATGGAAGTGCTTTGGTTAGTTCTAATCAGATTGATTGCAATCACTGGGTTATTGATTCGGGAGCTATTGATCACATGACATTTACTCCTGATGACTTTGTTCATACTTCAGAACCAAGACATGACAGTATCTCAAATGCTAATGAATACACCTATCCGGTGACTGGGCCCGGAGTTGTTGCGATTTCTCTTGCTTTTTCTCTTCCTAACACCTTGCTTGTCCTTTCATTATCGACCAAATTGATTTCGATAGGACAAGTTACTGAAGATTTGAATTGTACTGTTATAATGTATCCCCACTTTTGTTTGTTTTAGAATATTCTCATGAAGGAGATAATTGGGCGTGGTACTAAAAGAGGGAGGCTGTATTACATGGATGACTTCAGTTCCGGGAGTGCAAATCATGCTAGCGGTACATCCATCGGTAGGGAAAAATAGATTTGGCTTTGGCATCGATAGTTGGGACATCCGTCATTTGGTTATTTGAAGCCATTATTTCATGAATTGTTTTTGAATTTGAAGGATTTAGATTTGCAATATCAGACTTGTATATTGGCTAAGAGTCATAGAGTTCCTTTTCCTATAAGTTTGAATAAAAGTGAAGCTCATTTCTCTTTGATACATTCAGATGTTTGGGGTCCATCTCCTATTACTGCTGTTTCGGATTGTAGGTGGTTTGTGATATTTGTTGATGACTGTACTAGAATGACATGGCTTTTCTTGATGAAAAGTAAGAATGAGGTAGCCAAGATATTTAGAAATTTTCATACTATGTTACAGACCCAATTTAGTGGACAAATCAAAGTTTTAAGAAGCGATAATGGTGGGGAGTACATGAATGAATACCTTAAGGAGTACTTTCAACAACATGGCATGATCCATGAGTCATCCTACTCTCAAACACCTCAGCAGAATAGTGTGGCAAAGAGAAAGAATAGACATATCCTTGAGACAGCTCGAGCTCTGTTGATTGAAAGTCATGTGCCTCAGAGATTTTGGGACAATAGTGTCACTACAGCTGTCCATCTCCTCAATCGGATGCCATCTAAAGTGTTAAACTTTCAGACACCACTACAGACTTTATCCGCATATGTGCCTTTACCTTTAGTCCTGACCATCCCTCCTCGGGTGTCTGGGTGTGTTGTATTTGTTCATATCCCGAAAAATTAGCGGACGAAACTTGATCCTTGTGCACTGCAATGTCTATTCTTGGGATATGGTACACACCAGAAGGGATATCGTTGCTATGACCCTTCTACCCGGTAAACCTATGTGACTATGGATGTCTTGTTTGTGGAAACTAAATCCTTTTATCCAGGTTCCCATTCTTTCTTTCAAGGGGAGATGCAGATAGAAAGGGCAAATTGGTGGGAGTTTCCTAGTAATATATTATCTAGAGGGGTGGAGAAAGTATTGTCTAAAGGGGTGGAAGAGCCTAGTAGTATATTATGTAGAGGGTTGGAGAAAGCATCGTCTGAAGGGGCGGAAGAGGCATCGTCTGGGGGTATGGAAAAGACATTGTCTAAGGCAATGGTATCGTCTCAGGGAGTAGAAGAGGCATCATATGAGGGTGGCCAACTTCTACAGGAGTAAAATCACGAAGAACAACTTCCCTATTCTCCAGTACCCGACTCAACTTCTGAGAATATTCATGAGGTAACCTCTCCTACTCCTTGTATCTTTAATGAGCTTAATACTTATGTGAGATATAAATTACCTACTAGACACAATCGAGGTAAACCTCCAAATAGATATTCACCAGATGCTGAAGAGAAGAGATGTACATATCCTATTGCAAATTATGTGTTAACCAAAAGGTTGTCAAGCCTAGTAAAGACATTTATATTGACCGTGTCCGCAATTCGTATTCCAGAAGGGGTACAGGATGCTCTGAAAAATCCCAAGTGGGTTTAAGCAATGGAGGAGGAGATGGCTGCATTGAAAAAATATAAGACTTGGAAGCTAGTAGATTTAACCAAGGGAAAGAAGACTGTGGGATGTAAGTGGGTCTTTTCTGTGAAGTACAAAGCAGATTGATCAATTGAGAGGTACAAGGCAAGACTAGTAGCAAAGGGGTATACGCAAGCTTACGAAATTGATTATCAAGAGACATTTTCTTCCGTTGCTAAACTTAATACTGTTTGGGTCTTATTGTCTCTTGCAGCTAATTTAGACTAGCCACTACACCAATATGATGTCAAGAATGCATTTCTTCACGGTAATCTCGAAGAAGAGATTTATATGGATGTTCCGCCAAGTTATTCTTCATCCTCACAGCCTGAGGTGGTATGTAAGTTAGAGAGATCATTGTATGGTCTAAAGCAATCTCCACAAGCATGGTTTGGCCGGTTCACTTTGGCAATGAAGAGGTATGGATATTCCCAAAGTGACTTAGATCACACATTGTTTCTAAAACAACATCAAGGGAAGGTAACAATGTTGATTATCTATGTTGATAATATGATTATCACTGGAGATGATTTGATAGAAATATCTAAGCTCCAAGAGAAACTTTCTAAGGAGTTTGAGATGAAAAATCTTGGGGGGTTGAAATACTTCCTAGGGATTGAAGTAGTGAAGTTGACAGGGGGAATATTTCTCTCACAAAGAAAGTATGTGCCAGATTTATTGGCAAAGGTGGGAATGTTGGACTGCAAACCCGCAGACACACCAATTGTTTAGAACCATAGACTTAGGGAGAATCCATATCAAGAGCCAACAAATGAAGAAAGATATCAAAGGTTAGTTGGCCAACTAATTTATCTATCGCATACCCGTCCTAATATTGCATATGCGGTGAGTATTGTTAGCCAAGTTATGCATGCCCTAAGTGAAGATCATATGAATGCAGTGTTGCGTATACTTTGCTACTTAAAGTCTTCTCCAAGACGAGGTTTGAGGTTCTTAAAAAGGGGTCATCTTGAAATCAAAGGATTTACTAACGCAGACTAGGCTGGGAGTGTTCATGACCGAAGATCAACTTCAAGATACTTCACTTTTGTGGGAGGAAACTTAGTTACTTGGAGGAGCAAGAAACAGAAAGTAGTAGCATTATCAAGTGCAGAGACTGAATTTAGAGGGACTGTGACATCCTCGATTTCGGATCTAGGAAGCTGAGGGCTAGTAAGAAATGGTTGAGCGGGTAACCCGAGCCGAGGGTCGGTAATGAATGGACAGCATGATCGGAATGAGTGTACTGAGAGTTGGTCATAGTTTGATCGAAAGATTATCAATGAATTGGCTTAGGGATTGACAGTGGAATGACTTCCTAACTATACAAATGATTAGAGTAATATGACCATAAAGTGACCCCTCGACCATAAAGGCCGCTAGTGGAATGGTCCGAGATAACTGTAGATCAATCCGGTGTCGGCATGTGTCGGTCGCGGGTGATACCGCACGGCCATGCATTAGTCCCGGATGACCATGAATTAATTCCGGGGTACTGGATTCCACGAGGCTACATGACAACCGAGGGTCGACCATGGATCGTTGATACTCGAACGTGGCTTGATCACGAATTGACCACGGATCATTGCGTTGAGTTGGGTAGGCCATAGACGAGATATATACCAGGCCATGTACCTAATGGCTAGGTCGCGGCCCGGGCAAAATTGCCAGTCGCACCAGCCAAGGCCATGTGCCCGGTCATGACCGTCCATCGTGCCCGTTAGCTAGGCCATGGCCAAGTTACGTGCCCGGTAGTGTGCCGGCCATTGTGCCCAACCCTTGTGCCAGGCATTGTGCCCATAAGATCCGGTTTTGATCTCGTCTCGTGCCCAAGAAATATGACCATGAGCCGTGCATCATGTCATTCATGGGCCGTTACACGTGTTTGGTCATGAACCGACCCCTTGCTCGTGTGACCAGGCAAGGCACTTGGTACGTCGTCCATGCGGCTGGCAAGGCGCTCGGCACATCGCTCGTGCGACCAGCAAAGTGCACGGCAAGTCGCCCGTGCGGCCCGGTCTCGCGCTCGGCCATGTGTCCGTGTGGCTTGGTAGCGTACCCGGTCAGGCTCGACCACGCGCCCAATGACCCGGCCACATGCCCAGGCTACCCGAGAGACCCAAATTGGCATAGTTGGGCTTAGACTTTTGTATAGTTATAATTGATCACTTGTGAGGGTTTTTCCACACTAAACCTCATTTTGAATGGGATTATTAGAAGTGTTTTATCGCGAGAAAATCCTCAGAAATTATGAGAGTTAATATGATACGGAGGTTTAAGGTTTAAGTGTCAATTAGTCGATTTTATGGTGCCAATCAACCAAGCTAAATTCGGGTGAAATCAGTAGCTTCGAGAGACCAAAATAGGGTGTCACGGCCAGCTTTGACAAGGATCTAGAGAGTAGAGAGTAGACCAAATCAAGCTTATCTCTAGAATGGCCTCCATTATTGGTACCTAGCTTATGTGTCCCCTTCAGTCAATGCCAAAGTGTTGAGTTGTGCCCTTCATAATGGTTCATTTAATGGCTCATGGTGACTCATGGTCACCAATAATGAGCCCGAGCAAGGCCAATAATCAGCCAAAGAAGAGAGAAGTCCGAGAGAGGAGCCGAGAGGGAGAGAGAGAGAGAGAGAGAGGAACCGAGAGAGAGGGAGAGAAATAGACCAAGAAATGATTAGATTTGCTTGGATATGCTTTGCTTCCATCATTATTGCTTTTGGCTTTAGTTCATTAATAGCCTTAAATGTTTGTCATGATGATTATTGACTTAGGATGCCTTTCATTATTGCTTTGTTTTCTCTTTTTCTTGAAGTCTCTAGAAAGAAACCACTATAAATAAAGGAGTTCTAGTGAAGGAAAGTCCCCCTTCTTCCTTCTCATACCACCCCTCTCATGCCTACACCATCGGCCACACTTCGTCTTTTTGCCTTCTTGCTTTCTTGCTTTTTGCTTTCTAGCCTCACACCCAAGGAGTCCCGAACCGGCCCGTGCTTCTCCTTATTTCCACCCAAGAGCCCGTGGTTTGGCCTTTGTGTGCTGGTCGGCCAAGCAAGGAGAAAGCCTAAAAGTCACCCGAGCTCACCCGTCTCTAACTCGTTCTCTAGTTCTTGTTAGTCGTTGAGTAAGTGAATTCCCTAATATCAGGAAAGGAAGTTGCGATACGTCGTAACATGGGTTGCTTGGCCTGTTTCTTGGTTTCATGATTGATGATAGTTCGTTCTTTCTCAACTAATGATGCTCACGTGTGATGCTTATGTTTTGATATTTGTTTTGTTGGTTTCGTAGCATGAACTTGCTATTTGAATTGCCATCGATGCCGGTACGGTAAGAGTCAATTTGTGTGAACAGCGATTGTCTCATCCTCGCTTGATATTAGAGTTTTCACTTATTGAGTCATTTGACTCACTCCCATTGTTTTTCCCTTTTTCAGGTATGTAGATGGTGACTCCCCCGATCCGATTTGGAAACCCCCGTTGAGATGAGAGCGGAGTTACTCACCGTCATTGATGCCCGAGAGAACCGCATGTACCGTCGCATTACTACGTATGTTATGATGGATGAGGGCCGCACAGAACTAGTCCCCCACCCATACGTGGCCTGGTATCGGCTAGCAAATGGCAACTGGATTGGACCCTTCATGGCTTCGAGAGGCCATTGGGTGGCGCGGGTGGGCCTGCTTCGGGGCAAGCCGCGAGAGAGGCGTAGTTCGACCACCGGACAGGGGAACAAGAGCGAGAAGATGGAGGAGCGAGGAGCGAGCAGCTAAGGAGTAACCATAGTGGGAATAGGCAACCAAACCAAGTTCTGTTTGTTCGATAATGGCTTGTGTCAGAACCGCTCTTGAAATGGGCATGTAAAATATATGCGTGGCTTGTAAGGGCCCGTAAAGAAGGGCTCAACAAAAATAAGCACATATCATGTAAATACAACGTGCGTTGTTTGTTTATCTTACTCCCGTTTGTCTCGTTTATTGTTTATTTGCTTCCGCATGCGCAATTGATTGTTTAAAATGAACGAGACAAACTAATACATTTCCGTAAGTCACATATCCGTTCGGGTCATGTTGGTCATTAAGCATCGATCGTGATTCCGAGTCGGGACATGATCAGGATGGCCAAAGGGGTGTGTGAGCTCCTATGGCTTAAGAAGTTAATGTCAAAGATTGGGTTCGCTCCTAAAGCCGAGATGAAGTTGTTTAGTGATAACAAAGAAGCAATTGATATCTCTCACAATCCAGTTCAACATGACCGTGACAAACATGTTGAAGTGGACCGTCATTTTATCAAGCAAAACTTGGACGCCAAAGTGATTTGATTTCCATTTGTACGATCTGAAGATGAGTTGGCAGATATTCTGACAAAGGCTGTATCAAGCAGGATTTTCTACAGCTCACTTGACAAGTTGGGCATTCACGATATCTATGCACCAACTTGAGGGAGAGTGTGAGAATGAGCTATAAAATATATTTATGATTGTAATTAGCTAGAATCAAAAGTTATAATTAACTAGTTTAGAGGATATATTTTTTAAGATTCTTTCTTTTCTTTGTATATATATACGCCTCTAGTTCATTATAAACTAATGAAGAAGATATACAAAAAAGTGAGGAATGTTGTTTTCTTCCTCGAAATATCTTTGTGGTAACAGTTGGCACTGTTGGGTCGATGCAGCTGAGGCCAAAAACCTTCATAGGGGAGAAATCATCGAGAGAGAGTTTAACTCCTTACTCTTCAATAAACTATAGGCCAATTAAGATAAGGGAAAATTTCAATTAAGGACCCCAAGTGGATTCAAATTCTCAAAAAAGGGTCCAAAGTGAACATAATGTCAAATAAGGGTCTGAAGTGCTCAATCAGTCTCAAATAAGGACCCGAAGTGCCCAAAAAGTCTCAAATAAGGACCTGGGTCCCCAGCCGGCCAAAATATTTGCCGATGGCGAGAGAAGTTAATGTTCTGGCACCAGAATAGTAACTTTTTAATTTTTTTTATTATTTTCTTTCTGTTTTTCCTTCTCTATTTTTTTTCTTTTCCTTTTCCTTTTCTTTTTTTTTTCTTCTCTTCGTCCGTCGACCTCCGGCGAGGCCGCCATCGCCAGCGTCGGGTGAGGTCGCCCTCACCAGTTGCCAGCGAGGTCGAGCCTCGCCAGATCTAGCGAGAGCTCGACCTCGCCGACGTCGGGCGAGGCCAGCCTCGCCAGTTGCAGGTGAGGTCGAGCCTCGCCAGATTTGGCGAGGGCTCGACCTCGCCGGCCGCTAGTGAGGTCGAGCCCTCGCCAGATCTAGCAAGGCTCGACCTCGCTTGCAACCGGCGAGGCCGACCTCGCCCAGTCCAAGCAAGGGCGGCCCTCGCCCAACGCCGGCGAGGGCAGCCCTCGCCCAGCCCAGGCGAGGGTGGCCCTCGCCCGATGCCGGCAAGGCGGCCTTGCCGGAGGCCGGTGGCCTTGCCGGAGGCCGGCGACCTCCGCCAGCCCCGGCTATGGCCAGCGGAGGAAGAGAAGAAAAAAAAAAGGAAAGGAAAAGAAAAAGAAAAAAATAGAAAAGGAAAAACATAAAGAAAATAATAATAAAAAATTAAAAAGTTACTGTTCTGGTGCCGGAACAGTAACTTCTCTCGCCGTCGGCAGGTATTTTGACCGGCCGGGGACCCAGATCCTTATTTGAGACTTTTTGAGCATTTCGAGTCCTTATTTGAGACTAATTGAGCACTTCAGGCCCTTATTTGACACAATATTCACTTTGGACCCTTTTTTTGAGAATTTGACCTCACTTGGGGTCCTTAATTGGAATTTTCCCTTAAGATAATTAATTGTTTCATACCACACCAATTCTCCGGTATGGGAATTTATGACACAATTCACACGTGAAAAATATTGTGGAAAAATAGTTACCTATTCAAAAAGTTTAAGCGGTAAGATTAAGGCATGATTTAATAGTTGAATATTTTAACACTCCCTCCTACGCATAAGCTAGACTTTAGCCTAAGACTATAGTGTGGAAATATGTAATAGGTGGGAAAATAGCGATTTAAAAAGATTTGAACACAAGATCTCCTTTGATGCCACTACCAACAATTCCAAAAGCTTGGACCTTCTACTCTAATACCATATAAAATATCTTGCTTTTGCTTTTGGAAGGCAATGATTCCACGAGATCTTGAATAATATCTCAGCACGAAATCAATCTTTCTAGGCCATGTGAAATTTTGTAAAACCACTATCATTTATTATTAAGCTGTTAGATGAAGTCAAAATTTAATATTTAAATATTATGGTGCATCTCAACAATTTTCCCATCATTCGAGCTTGTCAATATATTCAGTTGGATTAACATTTACTTAAAAGTTTAAGTTAATGAATTATGTGCCAACTGAAAATATCAATTGCTCCACATCACACTATATCAATTTTTCAATGCGAGACTGCACGTACGTCTCAATAGGCACTATCGTAACCTTGCTACGTGATAGTTCTATTAGGAAGAACCAGGAGCAGTGGACCGATTACCCATTTCAGAGGTGGAGCTGTGGTTAGGATTTTAGGAAATTTTTCGGGCAACTCAAAGGGGAGAATAACACGGCCAATTGTACAAGCTAAAGTTAGAGGTTTTTTAGGGTATTAGACCTATAGATGGGTATGTTAATTGTGCATAGATCACAAAAGTCGATCCTCTAGTACAAGAATGTCTCCGAATGTATATGAATTTGTTTACAAGATGGTAAATTTCGCTAATCTGCGGTCTTTTTGTACTGTTTCACAATGTATGAGGAAGCCAACATATTTTGATCACGTCACTTGATAGCGAAAGTCTCACTTACAAAGAATCGCAGCTACATGGGACTGCCAAAATATGGGTCCCAGGCTAAACGTCAAAATGGCTCTGACATGCTCAAAGGCTCCGGCACCATCTTTTTCAATCCAATCATTTGAGGGGTTTCCATGTGGCACGTTGGAGAGACAGTAATGATCCAAAATTTGTTCATTTCGTTGCCACCAAACTAAACATCCTCTATGGTTGTCTCATGGAGTGTCATCAATTCCATAGGAATAACGGTACAGAAACAAGCATCCCTTCACTAGCTTACACTTTTATATTCATACTGAAGGTTCTTGTTACAAAAAGGTCTCCAACACCTTGTGCTATATAAACGAGCATCCTCCAGAGAGATTCATCACCAGCAAAAGAAAAGTTGCTACAGAACCAAGCACAACAAGCAAGACACCGAGATCTCTAACTTGCCCGTGTTTCGTCTGAGAAACGGGCTCCCTCTTCTTCTCCCAAAATGGCCTTGATTCTCTTCCTTGCCTTCTCGCTCTTCCTCCAAGGAGCTATGGGTATAACCCGTGATTCTTCTTCGCCACAGTGCAACTGTGACAAGCTTTTTGATCTCTCAACTGATCCGTCTTTTTTTCCTTACGTTTTTCATTGTCAGGTGACATTGTATGCGAGCAGTTGCCTACAGAACTCTGCTCATTCTCGATCGCATCTAATGGAAGGAGGTGCATCTTGGAGAACTACGTGAGCCCGACGGATGGGAAGATGGAATACGAATGCAAGACCTCTCGGGTGGCTGTGGATATCATGCACGAGTGGATTGAGACCGATGATTGCATCCATGCATGTGGAGTGGATAGGGAGTCTGTTGGCATATCTTCAGATGCTCTACTTCAGCCTCACTTCACTGCCAAGCTCTGCTCGCCGGCATGTTACTACAACTGCCCCAACATTGTTGATCTTTACTTCAACTTGGCCCTCGGAGAAGGTAATTCCTGACCGCGAATCAATCTGTGTCATCTGCTTTGAAGCAACATTGTCCACTCAAATCTTCACTATCACTGACTCTGCCATCGATTTTCAACAGGTGTCTATTTGTTGCATCTCTGTAAGGTGCAATGGAGCAACCCGAAACGGGTCATGAGAGAGGTTCTAAGTTCCGGAGCAGTATCCGGCCCCATGGGTGCCACGCCTATGGGGAGTCTTTCTGGTGAATACTCTGAGATTGGATATGCCCCCGCTGAAGCTCCCATGTATTACTAGGGGTCATAGTTATATGCCTTTGGGTTTGCGGTTGTATCTGTCAAATTGCTTTAGCTTGTGATGGGCACGCCATGTATTTGCCTACAGATATGAGGATTACAAGGTGCTATGCTCACCTAAAACTTGTATGGTATTGCCCTATTCTGGCAAATGAAGGAAGAACACTGTACGGTATTTGCCAAGTACAGGTTTCGCCAAAGCAGTGACATTATCATTATAAGTTTAATTATTCGTAAACCAAACTAAAGTTCAGACATTAAATTTGAAAAATAATTAAGAAATTTGCAATCAAGAGATTGACCCCAAAACACACGTCTTAATCGTAGGCCTCCCATCATCGTCCTGATAGTCCTCATATTTCTCTGTAACTCCTGGGTGGTTGCCCCTTGCCACCCTGTAATTGCTGTGAAACTCCCGCTCCACCGTTGGGTCTAACTCCAATTATATATAATTCGACTTCTTCAGCAAGCAAGAATTTGCTTAATCATCGAAATGCATGGAGATGCACACTTTTTGGTATTCGTGTTTTGTTTTCTGAAAATTGTGCCCAATTTGGTTTCGGAAAAAACAAAGGGTTAATACCATATAAAATCCTAAACCTTTTGTAGGGTCACTAAAAACTCTAAACTTGTCCATTGTGATTATTTTATGTTATAAAAAAATCTCAAACTTATACCAGTGTGACAAATATACCTTAAATGAAAATATAACGAAGGATATATATGTCTCGCATGTATAAGTTTGAATTTTTTTGTAACATAAAGAAAATTGAGGGTATTTGTGTCTCAGTAGGCAAGTTTGGAGTCATTAGTAACACAAAAAAAAATTGGAGGTATTTGTGTTACAATAGACATAATTTGTGGGTTTCGGTGGTATTTGCCCCAAAAAACATAAGGCCTAATTAGAAAAATTGGAGGAAAATGGAGCAAGTATTTGGGTTGCATCTATCGAAATTTCGTCAACCCAGATATGGATCCATCATAAAAATTAAGTTTGCATGCTTTACTTATCAAAGTGTTATCTCATATCTCACAAATGTGACATTTCAATGGGTTATGACTACCTGTAGTTTCACTTTACATAATGATTGATTAGGTTTTTTGATCATATCGAAGCCAAATTTCATATCTTACACATGAGAATGAGAAGGCTGTAAAAGTGTTAATAGCGTCGTTTGATTATGAGATTTGTTACATTATTTTAATTTTGTTTCAAAGGTAAACTTTTGCATTCCTAGCTATACCACTATTAAAATTCTTGAAAAAATTGTGCAATTTTTCTTTAAATAATACTGACACGTGAAATTTGAGCAATAGAAATTTGCGTGTGCTTTGGAATAAAAAGGTCAAGAGCAATTTCTCTATTAAAAATTGACAACTCTGAACATGAGTTGACCTCTCCGGAAGCAAGTTTGAAGTGGGCAACATAAAAAGTTCATAAAAAGTACGCAACAGAGGTGGAAACAGCATTGTGAGTGGCAGAGGAGCCCCTTATGATAATGCTGCCATGGTCAAAGATCAGTATGACAAGGACTTTTTTTCTGAAACAGAAAGTCATGCGGTCCATGTTCACAGACAATCACCAGAAATTGTTGGCAGCAACTTAAGCACCAGGAAAGCAAGCAAAGGAGTTGCGTTTAATCCCATTGCAAGCAACACTTTGTATAGTCCCGAATTTCCCGATGTGGAAAATCACTGAAAGGTTACATTTTTCCAAGGGACTTAAGATGCGTTTGGTAACCATTCTGTTCCTGAAAATAATTTCCACTCAGAAATGATTTTTTTTATTCTATTCCCAGAAATAATTTCTAAGCATTTGAAGGCGTTTAGTAATTGCCCGAAATTTCTATTCCTAGAATAGAAAAAGAACAAAATCCGTTTGGTAACTGCATAAAATTTCTTTTTATTAACAATATTTTGAATTTTTTAATATTTCTTTCTCTTTTTTTCTTTTATTTTTTCCTTTTTCTCCTTCCCTGGCCCATGGCTAGGTCGCCGGTGCCGGCAACCGACCACAGGCCAAGGCCAGCGAGGGCATTGCGGCCATCACCGGCCACAGGAGAGGGCGAGAGCGGCTTGCGGCCTGGGCGAGGGTCCAGCGAGGGCCGCCAAGGCCGTGAGGGTCCAGCCCTCACCGTCACCGATGAGTGCCGCGACGCCCTCACCCTCGTCGGCCCTGGCCCGTGGCCGGTCGCCGACCACATGCCAAGAAAGAAGAAGAAAAAGAAAATTCTTTTCCATTTTTGACTATTGTTCCCAAAATCAAGAATCAATTTTTTTTATTCTATTCCAAAACTTATTCTGAGAATAAATTTGTGCTCGGGAACAAAAAATTTACCAAACGGATTTTCATTCTTTTTTACCCCCAAAACAAAAGGATAGAATCAGGCACTGTTTGGCCAGTTACCAAAAAGGCCCTTAGCTGTCCCTCTTCCATCATAAGAGCGGCATAAGTTGAATAGAGTTCTTACTATTGTGCAACAAAGGTAATCTACAGCAAAAACAGACATGGAAGATACCATAGCCAGATTGAATCAAGAGACTGCTGCGAGACAATACTTAACAACAAAAGTATGCTCTCTTCCCTTGGAGAATTTGTCGATTCTTGTATCTACTCGTCATCTCCAATCAGGCGAAATGATTGCTGCCTGTTCACCATTTGGTATTTTGAGACGACAGTTTGTGATTTGAGCCCCTCCAGAATTTTAGCTCCTATGCAGCAAATTGTTGGTATTTGATTCCCCAGCTGGTCACTCCGAATTTCTCCCTGTAGTTTGAATATATGCCAGGAGTCATTTTGATAGTATCTGCAGGGCTAATCAGATCTACTCAATGCATGAAAGGCGGTATGGATCTATTTAATGATACATCACATGTTTAGCCCTCGAAAGCTTGTGGTGTTCCAATCTGTTGTATTTTCTGTGGTGTTGAGCTTTTATATGGATACTCAATCTATTATGGATCGTTCTGGTTGTGATATCCCCATCTTGAGACCATTACATGGTTAAGAGGCTGTCATTACCTAGCGGCGTGTAGACTTTTCTGACTGCTGCTATATACTTGGGTTCGTTCGTGTGTCATTGTTTTGGATGATGCAGCTAAATTCTTGAAGATTGTGTCTTGATGGTCAAAGATCCTGAAGTGGAACTTGAAACCATGAGAAAAATTGATGAAGATGCTGGCGATCATGTTCATTGACAATGCGGTGCGGAGCATGTTCCCAGGAGCACGAACTAAACAATTTGTACTGCCTATGTTACATTTACAAACACAGCCCATCTTTCCCTCTCCACAACGCCAGCTCTACAATGGCTGACCAATACGGTTCAAGTGAACCAACAGCTGCTAAAAAGAAATCTCAGAAAATAAAGCTCTACGGCAAGCAATGTTGCACCCTCCTATCAACCTTACTCATCATTCACACAATCAAAGCTCCAATCAATACAAGTATAACTAAAGTACGTCTTCTTCTTCGCTTGAATTCTCATAATTTCATTCTGGAAGTCATTGTTCAATTGACTCTCCACATTTTGCAGCCTTTCCTTCAATGTCTCATTATTATTGATCAATTGGCAAATCACTTATTTCTCTTGCATTGTCAGATCAGGATCGATCCATTCAAAAAACCCACAATCATCAACCTGTCAAAACAAAATAATTCTTTTTAACAGGTTCAGATACAACATTGTTCAAAATTGCTAAGTTATAGATAAGAAGTATTGCTTTACTTCTGATAAGTATGACTGCATCAAAAAGTTATAAATTACTTACCCTCAATGTTGAAGAGCGAAAGAATCTCCTAGCAGGATTTCTTGGGGTCCACAAGGTATAGAGGGTTGCTCGTTTGATGCTTGCATGAAACGTTGCAATTGTCACTCATGAATTGACTCAGTGCTCCGCCGCCACAGTTCGAGCTTCCATTCTGCATTGATTTACATTCAAAAATAGGAGCAAACCACTAATCTAAGGCCGACTAATCGCACAAATGCTTATGACAGAGTTGAACTTTGCAAAGGCCAGAGAAGGTATATGAAATACGGCGTCCTCCAATGAACAATTCACACGGGTCTGGAAAATGTAGATCGGGCATCTTTTCCGGTGGACAACGTGGGCACTCCAATCTCTGCAGCTTCTCAAATTGTGATGAATTAGGCAACCATTCTAAGGAACTGCGCCCGCGAATATGCAACACCTCTAATGATTTCAATTTCTCCAGACCTTGAGTCTCCTTTAGCACAGGGCAATTAGTCACACTCAACTCTTGGAGCCCCTCTAATCTCGAAATTACAAGCCTCTCAAGAATTGCATTATCCGTCAAATCCAAACGACAGAGTTTCTCCGGTTGCTGTCCAAGCACATCATCCAATTTGACTTCCCTCAGCCGACAATTATGAAGGCACAAACTAGACAGATTTGTCAAGTTTAAAAAGAGTGACTTTTCCATGGGTGACTTCACATCATGTAGAGTCAATCCTTTAAGACTGGATGGAATCCCCACCAGAGATCGCGGGTCAACACAAGTTATCTCAAGAATTTGAAGCAAAGAAAGAGCAGCCAAATTAATCGGAGGAAATGTGACATCTCTAACGACAAGTGTCAACCTCTCAAGACAAGACAATCTTTCGATCCACTCTATATTTGGAGCTCCTTGTTTGAATTCTGACAACCTAGGAGTGCCGCCCCGTATATGAAGATCAGCTAAATTAGTTAAGTATGAGAGGTCAAGAGCTGTCCACAATAAATGAGATGAGAAGTTTAACTCCTTCAAATTCACAGGGAGCTCTGGCAACTGTTCGAGTTCATCACACTGACCCAAATGAAGTTGTTGGAGATGAGAAAGCTTATTCATAGTTGTCGGCAATCTCCTCATCTTGCTCCCTGTTAGCTTTAGCTTCGTAAAAAAGGATAGACCCCCTATTTCACGTGGAATTTCTCCCTTTAGATTTTCACAAAAACTCGCATGCAAAACTTTAAGATTCTCTAGCATCCATGTAGCCTTTGGTAGCTCTCTAATCGCACTAAAGTCTAGACATAAAATCTCCAACAGTTTGAGGTTTCTAATAGAAGCAGGTAATTTTGTGATACGAGTTCTGCTCAAATCCAGCTCAAGCAAAGACTCCAGCCCTCCTATTTCGTTCGGTAGCTTCTTTATAGGAGCCTCACAAATACTCATCTTCCTCAACTTTTTAAGATTCCCAATGGTAGCAGGTAATTCTCTGATTTTTGTGTCGCTCAAATATAGCTCAAGCAAAGACTCTAATCCTCCTATTGGGTTCGGTAGCTTCTTTATCGGAGTTTCAGAAAGGCTCATCGTCCTCAACATTTTAAGATCTCCGATGGAGTCTGGAAGTGTTCTAAGCAAAGAACAAGTATCTAAAGACAAATATTCTAGACACGTCATCTCTCCGATGGAATGATGAAGTTCTCGAACATGCATCCCCCTTATTTCTAGCATTGACAAGGATTTTAGACTACCTAATACAGAAGGTACTGAAAAAAGGTCGCAACCATCCCTCTTTGGGGTATCGTAAGAGATGATTTGCAAGTGCTTCAGGTTCTCTAGGTTAGAGAGAGAGCCATCAACCACGAGCAAGTTTGTACACTCATCAATAACCAATCTCTTCAAATTCGAGCATTTCGAAAAGTCGGGAGTCCTTTTTAAGCTCTGGCAAAAACGGATCTCTATGACTTTCAAGTTCTTGCTCACCTAAAAAAACATACCAAGGATAAGCCAAGTCAAGAATTGCAAATTGGCAAGTATGTTTAGCGAGACAAATGTGGGGAAAAGTAAACTGCATGGTATAATGTTTGTACCAGGCATGACTCCCATCCGGCCCAATCTTCAGTAATGTCACTAGCCCAAAGCTTGAGCACGGTTAACTTCTCGAGAAACAAATTCGTCACATTTAATTCCGAAGGGCAACGATACCAAGAGAGCCATGTTAACTTGGAGAGAAGATTCTTAAAGTTCCCTACCAAGTTCCCGCCCTCTAATTCCAAGTATCTTAGATTAGGCAGCTTTGAAAATTCTTCACTCGTAAAACTGTACTCTTCGTAGAGTCTTGTTAATCTGAGTGCTACGACTTTGTCTGTCCCCTGGTGATAGGAAAAGCATACGTGAACATTTGAATTGGATGACAAACATAGTGCTATACAAGTTTAAGGAGCTTGATTATGTTCAATAATGAAACACACATTGCTGCTTTGTTTGTACAGATCTAAATTGACCATAACAAAGAGTTAATCAAGTTAATCCGACTGGTTCATACAGCTGAAAAGAGTTTTTTGCACTGCATAAAGCATAATAATATTTCTAATCCATCAGTTTAAGCGAATTCCTATCGCTATATTATAACAAAAAACTCTATTATCGCTGAGCAAAACCGCTTAATAGAAAATGCTGCCTACATATTTATTTATCTTTGCAACACAAAAAACCTGGTTTTGCAATTTAGAAGAAGTTGCTGGACCGAATTCCAAAAAGTCTCTTGAGTGTATAACCCCATTGCGACTCTTAAGGATCGAAACCTGCTTGGTATGGTCCGTATGGAAGCCTGCTTTACTCTAGAACGTCTCTTTATTAGGTTTCATGTGAGCTTTATTACAAAACGAAGATCAATGTACAAAAAATCCTACTTGTTTTGGGACTAGTTGTGGATTCTACAGGATAAAAGATCAATATACAAAAGGGATTTGTTTCAAAATAGTAAACGATATTCAACAAACCTTATAAAAGTCTCTCGTATATTGTATGAAAGCTCTACCGGACTATACACAAAAGATTGCATATTACAATTAATCACTAATTCTATTACCAAATTTGAGGTTAAGGGTCTCATTGCAATGCAGAGTAACGTTGCTAATGATTCCCAACTTAGCAAAAAGGAATAAAATCGGCCTTGAAAAGCTTTGATAGACTAGGAAGTCACAATATGGATCTGTTTTCATATAATTTGTGGAATAACTTTTGTATTTAAATGTATTCCCGAAATATTTGCTATTAATTACTTTCATGTTGTAAATGTAACTTATCAACACCTTTTAAATATGATATGTAACATAATTAACAACATGAATTTTTACACAAGTCTTTTCCTTATTTTCTTTGCCAAAAGAAAAATTAAACAAAAAAATATACCTGCAAGAAACTAACTCCACAACCATTAATAAATGCATGGTCGATTTTTTCCTAAAGAAAATAGTAAGGTGACAATAGCTTACCTCTTTCAACTGAACCACGTCAAAGGCAATCTTGGACTCCCACAACCTACTACGCTTCCCTGGAAAATCGACGTCTTCACGCTGAACAATTTCTCTTCCAAGATCTCTAAGTTGATCATGCATCCATAGTGTATCATATTTTACTATCTTTATCAAAGACATACGAGTGAGGACAAGTAGTTCACTTTTTGGGAAATAGTTGGAAGCTTTCCACATATAGTATGGGTCGAGTCTTTCTCTTCCAATGAAGAAACATGCGATATCGAGAAAGATCTCTCTTTGACGATGCTCTAACATGTCATAACTAATCTTTAATTTATTGAAGACTTCTTGATTCGGCACAGAATCTAACTTCTTCAATGTGTCTATACAAAACTTTTTGCTTTTGCAGCAAAGTGAGGATCCAATAACCTCGAGAGCTAATGGAAGTCCACCTGTCTTTCTAATAATTTTGTGGGAGATATCATCAAAGTCTTGTGGTGGCAAATCCTTCCTGAAGGCATGTTTGCTAAAAAACTGAAGAGCATGGAATGAATCCATTTCTGTCATTTCATAGATTTTAAACTCTTCAGAATGTGTTTGGAAACTACTCTCTTCATCCTCCTCTTTGATTGGCAAAAAGTTGATGTCCCTTGTTGTAATGATGATTTTGCTTCCTAGACCAAACCAATCGCTCTTTCCTGCTAATTTAGAGAGTTGATCCCACTTATCCACATCATCAAGAACAAGAAGAACTTTCTTATCACGAAACCTTTCTCTTATTATTTTAATCCCTACATCAACAGAATTGTGGATCTCTAGAGATCTGCCTTGGAGAATTTCTGATAACAACTGTTTTTGTAAGTCAACAATTCTACCATGTTGCGCAGATTCGCGAATGTCCGAAAGGAAGCTACAACCTTGAAATTGATTGGAGATTTGATTAAAGACAGCACTTGCGAGGGTTGTCTTACCGATACCACCCATTCCATGGATGACCAGGTAGCGAACATCACGTGAACCTTCGTTTAGCATGTCCATGATAGCTTCAACACGATCATGGATCCCGACTAAATGATCAGGCAGATCTCTCCTTCTTTTCATCAGCTTGGTCAAAACATCATCAACAATAGCGTTGATGATTTCACCATGGCTGCCATATTGACATAAGAGTCTTAGCGTGAAACAGATGGCAAATGAACTCTTGAGTTGAGGAATATTGTAGACACAAAACTAGTCGGATTTTTGAATGAGCTAGGTTTTACCGAATGAAAGCTCACTTTCTTCAGTAAATGGAAATCTCGACTAATGAAAGAATTAGATCAATACTATATTTGGACGACTGGTTCAGGAATAGAAGATAATAATTACTAGGAAAAAAGAGAAAGAAAGATGGATTAACCAATATACTGTGATTGGTGGGAGTAATTAAAACAGGAAAAAAAATGGGAGAAAATTCTATTCCTTATGATCATCTCACTTTTTATTGCTAGGGAAAAATAAATAAGCGAAAGGAGATTCCAAACTCACGCTCTTACCCTTTGTCCTTCGTGCCCCATCCCCTGATTCTTGCGACCTCTGTCAGAGCCCCTTTCCATTGCAGAACTTCATCACACCCGAACTTCTCCTCATGCTTCTCCAGAGCATCGAGGTACAATCGAGTTTTGAGTTTCACATCGTCGGGATTCACATCACAGAAAATGGGTAGGATCACTTTGTCTTTTGCTTTGCTCGAGCACTCCACCATGTGTGTGAGCTCACGAAGACACCACACACTACTGGATGCATAGCTCCTGGAGAAGATGGGCACATATATTTTGGAGGATTCGATGGCACGTAGAAGCTCGCCTCCAATCTTTTCGCCCTTTCGGATCTCTTCGTCGTCTCTGAAGACGCGAATCCCACCTCCGACCAGGGAGTGATAGAGGCAGTCGGTGAAGTTGAGGCGGGTGTCGGGGCCTCTGAAACTCAAGAACACCTCGAATTCGGCCCCCGACGACGAATCGCCGTCATCGACAAAAGCGGACGCCGTCGCTGCATCTGGAGAGTCCCTCTTTCCCTTCATCCTCCTTCAGGAGCTCAAGATCTTCACCGGATTGGATCACAACGAGATGTGGAGTCCTTTCCGAATCTGATCCGGGATTTCCTCAAGAGGAATTAGCAAAGCGCCAAGAGGCGGGAGAATTGCGATGCGCCCTCGCTGTATTCTCAAAATCTGATCTTCATCGGGTTTGCATCTGTCTTGGCGCCGAAAGGGGAATAGACAACCTCCTTTTTTGGTCTAGCGAAAAAAAGCAAAGCCAATGAAAGTCCTCCAAAGTGGCGGGGTCTTCCTTTACCGCGATATTTGAAAGCTTGCTGCTGGTGCCATTGTGCTGGCAATAAATGAGGTTGCTTTACACTGTTCCTTCTTGTGCGAAAGTACTACATATCCAGAAGTAGCAGTTCAAAATGTACATAGTGTTTATCGTAGTGTACATTATACCTTAGGAAATGAAATTTCCTCAATCGGTTCTAGGGTTGCATGATTTTTGTTTTTCAAGGCCTAATTCCCTAAAAAATCCCAAATTTTAGGTTAAGTCCCAAATCTGCCCCAAACTTTTTTTTGTCTCAAAAAAACTCCCAAACTTTAGGTCCAGTCTCAAATCTGCCCTGAACTTTTTACCTTAAATTTTAGGTCCAGTCCCAAATCTGTCCCGAACTTTTTTTATCTAAGAAAAAACTCCAAACTTTAGGTACGGTCCCAAATCTGTCCCGAATTTTGTTTTGTGTAAAAAAAATCAGCAAGTTTCAATTAATTTTCAAAAATATATCCCCGTGATCCGGTCCCAACTTGACGTGATACTTTCACGTCAATAACAAATCCACATCAATAAAGTAACATGACTTTTTTTAGGCAAAGAAAAGTTCAGAGCAAATGTAACAGCCTGAATTTTGATGTAATTTCCGGGGTCAATGAAACTAATATTAATTCGCATTTCATTTTAGAAAGTCTCGCCCAGAGCTGATCACTCTCGGAATACTGACCAATGGGGTATGGCTAACTAGAAAATAGTACGTGGACCGGAGACCCTATCGTGAAGCGAACACCGATCATGAGAGACGTTGAGGGAATATTTTGGGCCAACGTGGGCCGATCGTAGAAAAGGATAATGGATTGGGTTTGGCCAAGGCCAACGATGTATAATAGGGATGCAGGTGATTCTGCAAGACCGAAAGTACACGTGGCCAACCAGTCCTGAACCTGAACCGAACGATCGTGACCTCTGGAACTAGTGATAATTTCTCATTCTCTCAATGATCGAGACCATCACGACATGGATAGCCCTAGGTCGATACGCGTAAATTCTAAACAGCCGCCCGTTAGTGAGAGACCCTGAAATTGAAAGTTTAGCGAGTTTATTCGCGAAATTGAGCTCGGATTTAGACGTTGATTTTCGAAGGCTTAAGGGACTATTTTTGGAAATCTGACGTCATATTACGCTGGCCACACACGTTTGGAGTTAGTACGTGTAAAAATTGGAATTTTGGTCCGGGGGTGAAAAAGGACGATTTTGCCCCTCGGGACGCCAGCGTTGCTTTTCGAGGTCAATCGAGGTTATTTTTCGGAGCCGATGCCATTTTTGAGTGGCCACACATACCGGGAGTCATTTCGGACAAAAACTGAAATTTCGACAAAAATTGGAAAAATAATATTATTTTATTCTCGGAACTTCGCAGTCGCTTTTCGAGGGCTTAAAGGATGAATTTTTCGATTCCGACACCGGATTATGTCTCCCATGAATATATAGGACTGGTATGGATGAAAATTGGAATTTCGGTTCGGGATCGAAAAATGACGAAAATACCCCTAGGCTATTTTTGGATAATTCCGAATTTTGGATTTAATTTTGGGGTTAACCAAGGTTAGTTAGGGCTAAACTAGGTCTGGTCAACCATGGTTAAGGACAAATGACCAAAATGCCCTTGAATTATTGGATTAGATCAATTTTGGGCCATTAGATTAGGGGTAAAAATGTCAATTGGCCCTAGATTTTGACACTTGGCACCCATAGTCTACAATTTTGACCAAGATAAACTCTCTCTCTCTCCCTCTCACGCAGAACCATTCGGCAGCAGCTTCCCCAGAATTTTTCTCCCTTTTTCTCTTCCGTTTCAGCTTGTTTTTGTGCGTTTTCTGCACTTTCGGTACTGTTCACGCCGGAACAGTACCGCCCGGAGCTTCCCCCGGCGAGCCACCACCACCAGCATCCTATTCCACCCCTGTGCAGCCTCTTTAGTTCAGGTTTTAGTCCAAATCAGCTCTGTTTTTCTCTGTTTTTCACTGTTTTTCACATTTTCCAGCTTTGTAAACAGTGTCGCCGGAGCTTCGCCGGAGCTCCGATCGCCGTTCCGTCGACACCCGGGCGTCCAGCACCTCCATACGTCGCCATCCCACCCCGTCCGTACAGTGTCCGTACGGATTTTACTGTTCATCCCCGTACGGTCACTGTTCACGCCGGTCGTACGGACCGTCGCTGCCGTGATCGGCACCTCGCCGGCGACCTCCTCGGCCCTGTCCGTACAGTCCCGTACGGAAAATCACTGTTCATCCGTACGGAACACTGTTCACCCCGTACGGAATTTCACTGTTCATTCGTCCGTACGCCGAGTCCCGGGAATTCCGCCGCCGATTTCACTGTTCATCAGTGATTGGTCGCCATTCCCCGTCGTCGTGATTTCGGATTAGGTGAGTAAAATTCCTAAACCCGGATTAGGATTGATAATGCATTTTTCTGGACTGGTTTAGGTGTTATCGGTACGTTTCGGATGGGTTTAGATAGTGTCGATGTGTATCTCCGATTGAGTTGAGGACTAATCGATAGGAATTGTTATCGGAAAAATTGTGTAGACTAATGAGAATAATTTGCGGTGATGAATTGGATTAGTTGGTCAATGTAGATGTTCGTTGGAAAATGACTGGGCGTGCTCGGGATAATTAATTGTTCGTAATTTGTGCTTAATTGTGATTAGATTTCATTGGTGCTCATGGGGCATTACACTACATAACATAAACACGCATTATGTATGCCTAGAGTGTGGCATGTTGTGAAATTGTGCGAGAATGCGTGTCTGCCATGAGTGCGTGATCACCTAAATTACCCTGAAGCATTATATGCTGGGTTCAGATAATAATGAATCGTGTGATCACCTGAGGACCTTCGGGTCAATACCGTCCTCATGCACTTTGAAGCAGGACGATGCCCGGTATATCCGGAAGGCGACCATCCTCATGCACTATGCAATAGGCTCTGGTTCGCAAGGAGAACAGTGTTGCGTCTCATGCACTTTGAAGCAGGCTAGAGACACTGGGCTAGATCGGTTGCTGCGCCTCATGCACTTTGAAGCAGGCTAGACGCACCGGGCCGTGAAAATTAATGACTCGAGTCTTAATAATAAATGAATTGGGCAAGTGTGCCAGTGTGGGCCGGTGGGCCAGAGAATGCGTATGACACGTCAATAACATGTGTCTGCATAGACATGCATTGATTAGCATGCGAGTGTGTGAGACTCGGTGCATGAGAATGTAATTGGCGTACGTGTAACTGTGTATGCCACGTATATGCCATGATTATTATGGAACTGTCTAACCTGCAGGGTCAGAGGATTATTTGATTGTTGTTGTGTTATGATTTGTTTTAAATAATTGTTTCCAGTCAGGAGATTGCATGTTAGCCTAGCCTAGGTTTAGGGGTTGAACTCACTGAGATTTATCTCACGGTTGTGTAAACCGAAACATTTCAGACCCCCAGCCGTAGGATGCCGAGGACACCACCTCTTTTTGGAATACCGCATTATATCCAGCGGTCATCAAGCATGTACCCCAGTGGAGACGGAGCAGAACGGAGAAGTGACTATTTGGTTATTCCCAGCTGTTGGTGTTTCCTTTTGGTTGTAGTGAATACTGTAAAAAGAGTTTTAAAACAGTAATATCAGTATGTACATATTTTCTGCGTTGATCGTTGTTTATTGCTTGGCTATCCTTGGCTCGTATTTTATAATAGTCAGGGTTTGTTATTTATGCTTCCGTTTGTGCTTGATCTCTGTATGGGTGTGGGTCGGCGACGCTTCCTGGGAGCGTTGCAGCAAAATCGACCGTTGGCGGGATGTTATGCTACGTGGGGTACGGGGCGTGACATCCCCTCTTGAATTGGTATCAGAGCAAGGTCAGCTCGGTCCAATCTGGTCGAAGCCTGGAGTGATAAGGAGCGATGAGACCCTAGGTAGCCAGTAAGGTGACCTCGTGTGCTACATGCATCTCCTGACAGTTTGTGATTGTGTTGAATTGTGATTGTGTGACCCATAAGTGCAGGTGCGGCAGGACCCGAGGTGAGTATCCGAATCCCTTGGGTGATGTTTTGGATAGCTGTTAAGCCGCATGCTGATTGCTTAATTGTTGCTTAATACCTGCCTAGGACTTAGACTGGGATAGATTCGTTTAAGTCTTTAATTCCTTTGTGGAATTATAGCAGGTAGTCGTAGAGCCGAGCAGCCGAGATGAGTAGTGGAGAGAGAGATATAGGAAGAGTTCCTAGAAGGGGTGCAGGTAGAGGGGCCAGAGGTAGAGGTCGTGCTCGAGCAAGGGCAGTGGAAAACCTTGGAGCTAACGTAGGAGCCGCAGTAGACCCCCGAGTCGATGTGAGACATGTGGAAGATCCACGTATGGAAGGAGTTTTGCGGGTATTGGAAAGAATTGGGAATGTGATGGATAGGCAGGCTCAAGGGCGTGATAATGTGGCAGCCCAGGCTGATGAGAGGGTAGCCGCTGCTGCTGGGAATGAGAATCAAGCTAATGTTGGACAGGCTCAGCCAGCAGGGGTTAGGCAATTGGCCCAGCTAGTAGAACAATTTATCAAGTTGAAGCCGCCTAAATTTCATGGTCGAGGTGACCCCGAGGCTGCGCCAAGATGGATAGAGGATCTGGAGAAAACCTTCAAAGTTCTGGGGTGCACTGATGAAGAAAAAGTAACATTAGCGGTTTATCAGCTTCAAGAAGGTGCAAATGATTGGTGGAACGCCGTGGAGAATAGAGTGTTTCCGGTAGGAACGGCCCCGACTTGGGCTGTGTTTGTGGAAAATTTCTATGAGCAATATTTCTCGGAGAATGCGCAAGAGAAGAAGTTGATGGAATTTATGCGCTTGCGCCAGGGACAAATGACTGTCGATCAATACGAAGCAGAATTTGCAAGATTGGCTAAGTTTGCACCGACTATGGTGGAGAATCCGAGGGATAGAGCACGGAGATTCCGGGATGGACTGAAGCCGGATCTCCGGAGTCTGATTTTGTCTCATGATATCAAAGATTACAGGGAAATGCATAGACGGGCGCAGATCATGGAACGAGATCAGCAGGAAAGGGCAGCCGCTTCTGGATCGAGGTTTGCTCAAAATCGAGATAATCGCCGTTTGGGAAAGAGGCCTATGACTGGAAATAGGCGATTTGTTCCGCCAGCTAGACGAAACATTGGGAAACCGAATCCCCAGTTGGGCAGATTTGGGGCATGTTTTAAGTGTGGAAGTATGGGACATCAGATCCGCGATTGCCCGCAGATGCAACCTTCAGGACCGTCCCGAGTACCGCCGCCTCGAGTTGGAAATCAAGCCGGACCTCCCCCACCGGCTAATCAGGGGCGACCACCAGCTCAAGGAAGGATATATGCAATGGCGCGGAAGGAAGCTGAGAATGCGCCGGGCGTGGTCACAGGTACGATTTCTTTGTGTGATCATGCCGCATATGCACTGTTTGATCCGGGGGCAACCCATTCGTTCGTTTCAGAGCAATTTATTGAGTTGGTTGGTATGAAACCAGTGCTGCTTGAACATGTGCTTTGCGTGTCGACACCTGTGAATGATAGATTGCTAGTTTCTTTTGGATGTCCTAGCTGTAAGATAATTATTGGAGGTAGAGAAGAGAGTATCGACTTGGCAGTAATAGCCATGTTCGATTTTGATGTGATTATTGGTATGGACTGGTTAGTCCGACAGAAAGCTGTAGTGGATTGCAGCGATAGGACAATCCAATTTAATCCGGATGGACGCCCTAGTTTTGTATTTCAGGGAAACCGAGGAGGAACCTCGATTCCTTGGATTTCCTCGCTTGAGGTGAGTAAGTTGTTAGATGAAGGGTGTGAAGGATATCTGGTGAATGTTGTAGATCCAACAGTTGAGGAGCTTAAGTTGGAAGATATACCCATAGTGAGCAATTTTCCCGATGTGTTTCCTGAGGAATTGCCGGGTTTACCGCCCGAGCGAGAGGTAGAGTTTGCAATCGAATTGGCGCCAGGATCAGAGCCGATTTCGAAAGCGCCGTACAGGATGTCATTATCAGAATTAAAAGAGTTAAAAGTACAGATACAGGAATTACTGGACAAAGGTTTTATTCGCCCTAGTGCGTCTCCATGGGGAGCGCCAGTCCTGTTTGTCAAGAAGAAAGATGGAACTCTGAGGTTATGTATAGATTATCGCCAGTTGAACCAAGTGACAGTGAAGAATAAGTACCCGCTGCCGAGGATTGATGATTTGTTCGATCAGTTGCAAGGAGCCTCAGTGTTTTCTAAGATAGATTTGAGGACCGGGTACCATCAGTTAAGAATCAGAAATGAGGACATTCCCAAGACTGCTTTCAGGACTCGATACGGGCATTATGAATTTACAGTCATGCCCTTTGGATTAACGAATGCCCCAGCCGCTTTTATGGATTTGATGAATCGTGTGTTCAAGGAATTCCTGGATCAGTTTGTGATAGTTTTCATTGACGATATACTGGTGTATTCTAAGAGCCCGGAAGAACATGAGGTACACTTGACTGAAGTGCTACGGACCTTGAGAGAGCATGCATTGTATGCCAAGTTCAGCAAGTGTGAGTTTTGGCTCAACAGAGTAGGATTTCTTGGACATATTGTTTCTGGGGATGGAATTTCTGTAGACCCTGTTAAGATTGAAGCAGTTACCAAGTGGCCTAGACCGACATCAGTAACTGAGATTCGGAGTTTTCTAGGATTGGCTGGTTATTACAGGCGATTCGTAGAAGGATTTTCATCAATAGCCATGCCAATGACAAGGTTGCTTAAGAAGGAGGTGAAGTTTGAATGGGATGACAAGTGTGAAAGGAGCTTTCAGGAATTGAAACACCGGTTAACAACTGCTCCTGTATTGACCATTCCGTCAGGCCCAGGAGGATTCGAGATTTATAGCGATGCTTCGCTAAGAGGATTGGGATGTGTGCTGATGCAGCATGGAAAAGTAGTAGCATACGCGTCGCGTCAGTTGAGACCGCATGAAATGAATTACCCGACGCATGATTTGGAATTAGCTGCTATAGTGTTTGCACTCAAGATCTGGAGGCACTATTTGTGTGGGGAGAAGTTTCAGATTTATACTGATCATCAGAGCCTCAAATACCTATTTTCGCAGAAAGAGTTGAACATGAGGCAGCGTCGATGGATGGAGCTTCTGAAGGATTATGACTGCGACATTCTGTATCATCCCAGGAAAGCCAATCGAGTGGCAGATGCTTTGAGTCGAAAGTCTAGTTTGGCACACCTAATGGTTAAGGAGTGGACCCTGTTGGAAAAACTCAGGGATTCCGAGTTCAAGTTTGAGTTGAGTCACGTATTGAATTTATTAGCTGCTTTGAGGATTGAGCCAGAAATTCAAGTTAAGATTAAGGAACTACAGACTACGGATCAAGAAATCCAAAAGATTATTGAGATGGATGCAGCTAAGAGGAAACCGGACTTTCAAGTGTCCGAGGATGGAGTTCTGAAGTTTCGAGGACGATTGTGTGTGCCGGATGATGTGAAACTTAAAGAAGAAATTTTGTCGGAAGCCCATAGGAGCAAGTACAGTATCCACCCGGGGAGTACGAAAATGTATCAGAATTTAAGACAACACTATTGGTGGAACGGAATGAAGGTGGATGTGGCCAGGCATGTAGCTAAGTGTTTGACGTGCCAACAAGTGAAGGCACAGCATTGTAAGCCTGGAGGATTACTGAGACCATTAGAAATCCCAGAGTGGAAATGGGAGCATATTACAATGGATTTTGTGACGGGACTGCCAAGGAGCCAGAGAGGACATGATTCAATCTGGGTGATAGTGGATAGATTGACTAAGTCAGCGTATTTTCTGGCAGTGCGAAAGGACTTTGAGTTGGAAAGATATGCAGATTTGTATGTGAAGCAGATTGTGAGGTTACATGGAGTACCAGTAACGATTACTTCGGATCGTGATCCAAGATTTACGGCCAACTTCTGGAAAAGTTTACAGACGGCCTTAGGAACGAAGTTACAGTTCAGTACGGCATACCATCCACAGACAGACGGCCAGTCTGAAAGGACCATTCAAACCTTGGAGGACATGTTGAGAGCTTGTGTGATAGATTTCCAAGGTAAATGGGAGGAACAGTTACACTTGGTGGAGTTTGCTTATAACAATAGCTTTCAGCAGAGCATTGAGATGACGCCGTTTGAAGCTTTATATGGTAGGGCGTGCAGGACACCGGTGTGTTGGGATGAAGTGGGTGAACGGAGTATCACAGGTCCAGAGTTGATACAGCAGACCGTTGAGGCAGTTGAGGTCATTCGAGACAGACTCAGAACGGCGCAGAGTCGTCAGAAAAGTTATGCCGATCGAAGGCGACGACCTTTAGAGTTTCAGGTTGGAGATCACGTGTTTCTTAAGGTGTCGCCTATGAAGGGATTATCTAGATTCGGCAAGAAGGGAAAACTGAGTCCTAGATATGTCGGGCCATTTGAAATTTTGGAAAAGATTGGAGATATGGCTTACCGACTTGCCTTACCGCCCAATTTGTCACAAGTACACAGTGTTTTCCACGTGTCGATGCTAAGGAAGTATGAACCAGATCCGACTCATGTCTTGAGATACGAGGAGATAGAAGTGGATGATAAGGTGTCGTACGTGGAAAGACCAGCCAGGATCGAGGACAGAAGAGAACGGGTGCTGAGGAACAAGACGATCCCAATGGTTAAAGTTGTTTGGGAACACCATGGAACAGAAGGCGCCACGTGGGAGAGTGAAGAAGTTATGAGACGTCAACACCCCCAGTTGTTTGAGTAGACAAGGGTAGATTGCAAATTTCGAGGACGAAATTTTTGTAAGGGGGAAGAATTGTAACAGCCCGAATTTTGATGTAATTTCCGGGGTCAATGAAACTAATATTAATTCGCATTTCATTTTAGAAAGTCTCGCCCAGAGCTGATTACTCTCGGGATACTGACCAATGGGGTATGGCTAACTAGAAAATAGTACGTGGACCGAAGACCCTATCGTGAAGCGGACACCGATCACGAGAGACGTTGAGGGAATATTTTGGGCCAACGTGGGCCGATCGTAGAAAAGGATAATGGATTGGGTTTGGCCAAGGCCAACGATGTATAATAGGGACGCAGGTGATTCTGCAAGACCGAAAGTACACGTGGCCAACCAGTCCTGAACCTGAACCGAACGATCGTGACCTCTGGAACTAGTGATAATTTCTCATTCTCTCAATGATCGAGACCATCACGACATGGATAGCCCTAGGTCGATACGCGTAAATTCTAAACAGCCGCCCGTTAGTGAGAGACCCTGAAATTGAAAGTTTAGCGAGTTTATTCGCGAAATTGAGCTCGGATTTCGACGTTGATTTTCGAAGGCTTAAGGGACTATTTTTGGAAATCTGACGTCATATTACGCTGGCCACACACGTTTGGAGTTAGTACGTGTAAAAATTGAAATTTTGGTCCGGGGGTGAAAAAGGACGATTTTGCCCCTCGGGACGCCAGCGTCGCTTTTCGAGGTCAATCGAGGTTATTTTTCGGAGCCGATGCCATTTTTGAGTGGCCACACATACCGGGAGTCATTTCGGACAAAAACTGGAATTTCGACAAAAATTGAAAAAATAATATTATTTTATTCTCGGAACTTCGCAGTCGCTTTTCGAGGGCTTAAAGGATGAATTTTTCGATTCCGACACCGGATTATGTCTCCCATGAATATATAGGACTGGTATGGTGTTGACACCTAATTTTTAGCCGATGCGTCATTAAAAATAGAAAATTCAAGATTATGGTTTCCGATCGCGACGGAGCCTGTTTCTTGAACAAAAAAGTGTCGTTTTTTAATTCTGTCTGTTGGCTTAGCTTTTGTAAACGATTTTCTATTCATTTCATGCAAAAACCCAAAAAGTCAAATGGTTGACTTTGGCGTTGACTTTTTGGTCAACCCTTTGACCAAAAGTCAACCCCAGGTCAAATTGGGGCTTTTTACATAAAAAGATTCCTTTCAAGTCCAATTTCACTTTAGAAGTGGAAATTTTAGAAAAATTCAAAGATTTGATCATTAAATCAAGCTCCTAGTGAAAAGTCAACTAGGGTTTGACTTTTGGTCAAACCTTTGACCAAAAAAATTGAAAAATTGAAAAATCAACAAATCATCTTATTTTACTTTCAATTTACCTTTGGCATTAGAAATTTTACAAAAATCGATTTTGAATCAACTTTTTCCCAAATTACGGAATTTGATTCAAATCGGCCAAAAATGAAATTACTTCATTTCTAGTCATTTTTTAGATTGGTTTTCTTCACGACATTTGATCTAGAGGTCATTTTATATCCAATTTTTGAACCAATTTTGTGATTCCAAGCCAAACACAAAAACTCCCAATTTTGGCCCTAATCAGTGATTATGATCGATTCTTCATGATGTGCGCAATTGAGACACGATTGAACCTGATTTCTTATATGAAACCCAAATTCAAAATCAATTTTGGAAGAATCACATGAATTTGGGTCAATTTGATCAATTTAGTGATCCAATGATTAGGAAGTCTAAGAGTGATTGGTCTAATTAGTGCAATTCAACTTGACCCACTCTAGACTAATATTCAATTTGATGAACTAGGACTCAATTTGGTTAATTAGACTTCAATTAAACTTGTTAGTCTAGCTCGTTCATGCAATTACCCAAATTCAGAGCTAATTGACTCAAATCGGTTTAATTCAAATTGAACTAATCCGATCAGATTAGTCATTTTCCGGTCAAAAATTTTGATGATCGATAATCCGGTCGGACCAACCAAAGTCAGTCACATTCTCTTGAGTGCAAAAATGACAAAAATGCCCTTTCTTCAAGGATTAAGCAAATTAATTAGGGGATTAGCAAATCAATCATGGCCATTCATCTAGAATTGATCATGTCCGTCCATGATGTCATGTCACCAATCCTTAGCTATTAAGGAATATTCTTAATCATTAAGGATGCATTTTGGACCATTTGATCAATCTAAGGGCTAGAATTCAAAGTTGAAGGGGGTATATAGTGTTTTTCCCTCCAAAAATTAGGGGGGGTTCATTTTCAGATCTATTTTCTCTCTCTCTCTCTCTCTCTCTCTCTCTCTCTCTCTCTCTCTCTCTCTCTCTCTCTCTCTCTCTCTCTCTCCCACGATCAACTCCCACGCTCTCTCTAGCCCTCTCTCTCGGCGACAGCCTTGCCGGCCCCTTGCCGGCTGCTTTCCGGCGAACCACCGCCCCACCGATGTCCCCCACGGTGGCCTGAAGTCAATCGCAACATCAGCAACCTGCTGTGGTGGCCGGAGCATCTCCCTCCGGCGAGATCTTCTTCTCGGCAGCATCACCGGCTTTACCGCCGGTGATTTGTCCAGCCGGTTCAGCCGGCTGAACCGGCTCTCCGGCGGCTTCCTCCGGCGATCCAGACCTTCCGACTACATCCCTTGGCGTCCTTAAGTCGCTGTGGTGGCCGGCCTCGCACCGAACGGCCACCGGATCACATCATTTTCCTCAACTTTTACTGATTAGTCTATTTGTGTGAACAAGAGTTGAATCTCACATTATCTCGTGCAATCCATTGTCGTAGGTTGGCCGAGCTTTCCGAGGCCTCTCTGTGCTATTCCAGATCAGAATACGGAGGCCGGATCGCTCGCTTGAGCGTTGAATCATCGTGAGACAAGGTAAGAACGCTTAAACACAACTCTGTAAATTCGTGTTCAGTGGAACCTGTTGGCTTGAGATGCTGATTTGAGCTTGTTAACGTCGAAATATGATGAAGTGATAAACTAGAGAGTCGTAGAGCTCATCTTAAGCTTCGATTTGATATATCATATGCCTCGATCGGACTTCATTTGCTATGTCAAAATATTTTTAGAAGTTAGGATCAGAATCTGGAATATGTTGTATAATTCTGTTCTGATGATTCCCTGACTGACGTTGTGCTGTTGGATGAATTTTATGATTTTTTATGATCATTTTCTGGAAACACTTCCTTCATGAGAATCGTAGAACACATCCTGATCTGTTAACCATAAAATTTTCATAAAATTTCGAGCATATTAGCCTAGTACGATTGGCAACGTCATATGCATGTAAATCTGGTTTCATGCTAGTTTCAGTCGACCTTTGTGTGTTCTTCAATGTTCATAAATTCGTGTGTTCGAGATATGAACAAATTTTCTTCATGAAAGTTCTTCCTGAGATCAAGATCTTTCAATTGATACTAATTTCATCAAAATCGGAGATCATTTTAATTTTCAAAAGGAATTCTCACAATTTGATCAGAATCTGTGTCCAGATCTGATTTTCATTCCTTTGAAGTTCAAAAGATGTTTCTCCGAATTTGATGAAGTTAGAGTCCTTTTTTGCAAAAAATCAAAACTTCAAAGTTGTTCATTGGGGTCTCATTATGTCAACTGAAAATTTTGAGGACCTAATTGCAATTTTTGGGGGGTCAATTTGCTTGAAAAGTCTTCTCGGGTTAAAATTCCATTTGCAATTGAGTCCCTCGCGAAAATCGAATTTTATAAAAATTTGGAGGGCTTTTTAGCAAAAACTCAAAACATGAAAGTTGTTGCACACAGGGAATCCTAACGGCACAAAAATTTTCGCGCTGTTTTGATTAGGTTTGTTATTTTTCCCGCCTTTGTTTTGAAATTCATAACTGAACCGAGTCCAGCCTGTCACTGAAATTTAATTCGATATTTTCGGGAAAATTGGCTAGGATTTAGAAAAAATGGTCTTCTTGACTTTTGATCCTCATGTCATAAGCTTTCTAATGACACCTGAACCACTTCATTTGGACGTCATTAGGATAGTTAATCATTCTTAAACAGAAGCAATCCGAATTAGACATTAATTGAATAAGTGGTCTTTTTTATAAAGCCCACTTCTCATGGTTTGTTTGGCTTCGAAACAAAGCCCATGGGCTTGAATGCATGTTCATTTTATGTTTATGCATGTGTTTGTTAGATGAATGTTAGGCCCGGTGCATGTTCGGCGGGTAGCCCATTCTTGGTCATTAGAACCCGACTTTAGGGGTTAATTGATATGAGTCACCGTTTTGTGAATACAAATGGTAGCCCATTATCATTAACCATTAATCAAACAATGTTAGTTGATTAGGTGGGTGATGAATCAAAACGCATGAAAAACAAAGGCCGATCCCGAGGCCCGTGCTTAATTAGTGATTGATTGCAACATTGTTCTTTCATATGTCGTTTGTTATGAATGAATGTTATGGATGTAAACATCGACACCCGAGAGGCGGTCCAAGGAAGAAAAATCCGAAGTTGAAAAAGCCAAGGTGATTGACCGATGTCCAATCCGGTCTCAATTTGTACTCATTTGATGATGGTGCCAAACCGATGTCCAATCCGGTTTCAATTTATACTTAATTCATTCATCCCCGATCATGTCTCGGGTTTTTCAATTCGTGTTGTAATAAATACCCGACGAGTTGCGGGTTTATACTTTTTACTTTCTCGCACTTAGAATTAGCTCGTCTTTTCAATACTTCGAGTGTTTACTTTAAGAAATGTCTTTCAATACAATTGATTGTTTCTTTCTTTTTCTAGACTAAGATAGGATTAGTTTAGAATCTCAAATGAAAATACAAAAACAAGATGCATGATCACCTAGTGGACTAAGACTTTGGCATGAAAATGGTAAAAAAATAAATGCATGACGACTTAGATAACAACCATGTTAAGTTTAGCGGTACCGAAAGGGCGTTAATAGAAATATTAACGTAAGCTAGTCCCCGAACCTTTGATCTCTGGTTTTCGTAGAAATCGAAACGAAATTCCCGCGTTTCGATTGGGTATTCTAGCCGACCCCCGATCTAGGCTAGTGGCGACTCCTAAAAAATAAAATCAATCCGCTGTCACGCGAGATATGGATTTAGGGAAAATCCACGTTCATGATCAACGAGTCATATGGCTAAACGAAAGGTTTACACATCAGTATAAATCATTTTTATAAGGTGCCATATGAACCGTCTCATGAACACTTATCTCTAAACCCGCCTCATCCGAGCTCGGCCCTCGAGGGGCAGGTCGCGACAGGCTTGGCGACTCCGCTGGGGACTAGGTTACAAACCTAAGTGGATTAAAGCCGTAATAAACTTAATTGGTTGTTATCTCACTTGTCTACATTTTGTAGCATCGACTGCAAGTCAAAGTCACGTGGAAAATGAGGTTAGTCCACTAACCAAGTGTTAAATGGTTTTATAGGTGGGAGCCATAAGGGGTGGAGTGAATGCAAACCCTTTGTTTTGTAGGTGGTGTTCGGGTGAATGTCGAATGTATGAGATTATATTGAAGTGTTGTTTGCTTTAAATTTAAATGCATGTTTACTTGCTTTAGCACGACACAAATGCACCCACATCCCGCGGTCTAAAACCCCGGATCGCTTTAGGGTACCTTTAGGAGGTATTAAGAGTGGAATCCGCATGTGAATCCATGTGGTAATCCATTCTTCAATACCGCTCATCTTGATTAGTAAGAAGTGCACCGGCCGACGTTAGTAGCGGTGGGTAAACTCTTCTTATCTAATTAAGATGGGGACCTTAAACCTTTAGAATCCTACCCTTAGGTGTCAAAACTCACATGTCCTCATGCGATGTGTTTGCCATTTTTTTTTCGAGGTAAGGTTGATTGTATCATTCTACAATTTCAATTACGCCATTTCAATTCCACGTTATATTCTTTTCTATAATGCGTGGTGATTAATCTCGATACCCCAAAATTAGGATTAGTCAAAATGGATATGTCGGAGATTCGAATCATCCCCATATCAAGAGCTCTCGTGATCATGTGGGAAAGTCTCGAGTCAAAGCATAAAGATTACGTGGAAAAGAGGATCGGATATCTTCCCGCGCTCTTGTACATCGAGCCTCGTATCGCCATGATCAAAGCATTGTCCCATTTTTGGAACTCAAAGACATCCACTTTTGTGTTTGGTCGAAATGAGTTGACCCCTACAATTGAGGAGTACGATATTGCCATTGGTAGAGTCGGGTCTTTTGGTCTAGTTAGTCCTCCAATAGATATAGATCCTATAACTCTTTTGAGCCAATTCTTAGGAATCGATATTCTCCAAATCAAGGGAGTTCTTAGAGGAAATTCCAATGCACTCTCTTTCACATTCCTAGAACAACATTTTTCTAGCTTGCCAAAAGAATCGGGTAATCAAATTCCTCGAGTTTTTCTCTTAGCCTTCTTTGGTTTTGTGGTTTTCCCATTCACCAAAAAGACCATGGATCCTTCGGTAGTTCACATTGTCAATCAAGTGTGTATGTTCAAAAGATTCTCCAATATGATCTTAGGCGAGACTTTCGTATCACTCAATAGGTTCAAACAAAACAAAAATGGTATCTTTAGAGCCCCAATAGGTTTACTCCAAATTTGGTTGGTCTCTCACCTCAAAGATTTTGGTTTGAGCTTGAAAATCATAGATGTGTCCAAAGATTGTCATCCTATCTCGCTTTTCCGAGAAAAGGAAAAAATCTTTCCCTTTTGGTCATTCTCAACTTGGTTTAGTTTTTTCAAGAACCTTGTTCCAAATCAAATCCAATGGCATGTTCGTTGGCTTGGAAATCCCGAGGTGCGCCTTAATAACGGATCCGACAACCCAATCCCACTCTTGGGTCTTACGGGGTCTACGTCATATTACCCTTTTAGGGTGATCCGTCAATATCGTGCGCTTCAAAAGATTCCATCATTTCTCAAGCTGGGGTTATATCATTTTGACTATCGCAAAGATGTCATCCAAAAAGACCAAATGACGGACGTGAAGGAAATGGTCAAGTCTATCATTGATATGTGGTACAAATGTTGCCCGGAGCCAATTCTCATTACCGATGAGTCAGAACTGGAAGGGGAAATGAAGATACATCACGCATTGCCGGAGTACATACACCGTCGTATCGAGTCCGAGCTTAAAGTGGATCTCCCTAATGTTCCCGAGAAGCCAACTCAACAGCAAGCTATAGCCGCCAGAGCTCTTATAGAAAAGAATGAAGCTTTAGCCGAGGTTGAGCGTTTGACCCAAGAAAATAAACGAATTCGCCTCGCATCTAAAGAGGATCCATTAAGAGTTTGACTATATTCCATGAGGAAATCTCCTTTCATGTAATTTTCATTTTATAGATTTGATGTATAAGGTTTCCTTTTTACTCATTTTAGTAATGATGTAATAGGATTCTCTTCTTGTCTTTAAGGGATTGTATTTCACAAATTTTGTTGTTAATAGTGAAATTTCCCTGGTGTGTGCTTTCTTTTCCGAGATTCCAATGGAATATAGATGGGGCATCTTGATTAAACATCGCGTGTTACCCTTTTAATTGTATAATTTCTTGTGAAGAAATTATGATAAGAGATTATTCACGTGATATTGGGATCATGAGAATATTTCTTATCTCTATTTCATCCAAAGAAAATATAAAATTGAAGGGTTTTATATTTTCGTTTCAATTCATTTTCCGTATACTAATTTGATTTCTGTTTTTTTACAGAGAGGGTATTAAAATACGGCTGAATCGCGTTTTATTATACGCACCCGTCGCCAAGCAAGGATGGAAAACGAAGACACTCGTACCCGCGTTATTACCATCGAGAATCAAATGGCGCAAATGATGGCGCTTTTAACTGATCTTGCAAATCAAGTAAAGAACTTCACGCCTGTGGCTCCTGCTGCTGCGGCTTCTACTCCTAATGCGCCCACTAATGCGCCGGTGATAGATCCTGTTGACAAAGGACCTGTTGAAGAGGTCCCCGTTAATGCCATTCCTACCGTCATTGATTTGGAAGCTCCACCTAAGGAGTCGCCTATCGTTCATATGGATGAAGAGAGCGCAAGACGTCTTGCAAAATTGGAGGAACGCCTGTGCATGTTGCAAGGTTACCAACTTCAAGGTTTTGATAAGTTGTCGCCTTTTACAAAGGTGAAAGTCCCTGATTTTTACAAGGAGCCCGAATTTTCAAGGAAGTACGATGGAACTGGGTGTCCTAAAACCCACTTGAAGTATTATTTGAGCAAGATGGCTCGTTATTCCGATAACACTCCGTTGTTGATCAACAATTTTCAAGATAGCTTGGCTGATTCCGCCTTGACTTGGTTCATAGAATTGGATTTGGAGAAAATTTGCACTTGGAAAGATCTTGCAGAAGAATTCCTCCAGCAATACAAGTTTAATACCGAAATTGCCCCAACCCGTGAAGAGCTGGTCCGGGTTGACAAAAGGAGGAACGAAACTTTTAGAGCATATGCCCAAAGATGGAGAACTATGGCGTCTCAAGTCAAACCTCCGTTGTCCGAGAAAGAAATCATGCAGTTGTTTCTTCGAGCATTACCTCGAGAATACTTCGACAAGATGTTTAATAACACTTGCTTTAATTTTCCCGCAATGGTTGAATTGGGAGAACGAATTGAAGGTATCATGCGAGAGGGTCGATTGTCCGAGACGACGACTCGCAGATTTACCTTAAAGAAGGATAAAGAGCCAACGGTGGAGGTTGCCTATATTCAAAATCCTAATGCTCAAAAGCCACTAAGCACACCGGTTCAAAGGTCCGTTGTGGAAACAGGGGGTTCTTCCCGAAATTTTGACCGAAAAGGAAAAGCTCCGCAAAGGCAATTCACTCCGTTGCCAAGACCTATGTCTCAATTACTACCGATGTTGATTGAACAAAGACTCGTAGCGAAGGAAATCCCGAGAGACAACCCACCAAAGTTTGCTGGGTTTGATTTGGCAAAATCTTGCGTGTATCACATGGGTGAGAAGGGCCATGATGTGAATAATTGCTACACTCTCAAGGTCAAGATTCAGAACCTATTGGATAAAAAGATCTTGTCGTTTAAAGATGCCGCACCAAATGTTCAGCAAAATCCGCTTCCTAATCATACCGAAGCTGTTAATGTGATATTTGGGGACGAGAATGTGAAACCTTTCTTGTTCAATGTGACGAAGTTGGAAGAGCTATTGACTATAGCTAGAGATCAACCGAAAGAAGGAAATGTATCTCTGGAGGAGAAAATGTATTGCTTAGCCAAGATGGTTGCTTTAGGCATAATTCAGCCTCTTCAAGGAGGAGAACCCGAAGGGTCCATCGAGACCGCTGTAATTGATTTGTCGTCAGAAAAATTCTCATGTAAGTTCGCAGGTGAAGCCTCATGCTCTAAGCCAAAAGATGATAGGTACGAGCCAGATGTTGATGAACTTTGGATTGTCGTTTATTCCGATAGTGATTCGGAATGTGAAAGTAAGAATGCTTGTCGAGATCATGAATTTATGAAGAAGGCTATTGAAAAAGGTGAAATTATTGAAACCCTCGGATAGCCGAGTGGTAAATATGACTTCATAGTCAAATACACGACACCTCCAAGCTTCTTCGTCGACCCAAGGGATATCATTCCCGATGGATGGGGAGGCATGGATGATGAAAGCATATCCGCCAAAGAAGACAAGAAGTATGTTTCCGACATGGATTCTGATCTTAGTGCTAGTAAGACTCATTGGGATCGCGAATTTGTAACAACCGCTCGTGAGCATGATGAAGTGGTTGATACTCTAAGGCAACCAAGTAGGAAGTATGACACTTTTGTCAAATGTTTGCCTCCGCCAAGTTTCTTTATTGATTTGAAAGACATTGTTCCGACTGGATGGAGCGATGACGAAGATAATAGAGAAGTTCTTTCCGATGCTGATTTGGAATTCGAATGTCATACCTCCCATTGGGATTGGGAGTTCGTTAGGAAAGCCATTGAAAAGGGCGAAATTATTGATACTCTCGGGCAGCCAAGTGGAAAATACGATTTCATGGTAAAATACTCTCCTCCTCCAAGCGCTTTTATTGACCCTAAGACTATCGTCCCGAGTGGATGGGGGTCCGAATTTGAAGATGATGGTATGGTAGCTATGATTGATCCTGTTGTGATTGAATTGAATGCTACTTGTGAAATCCAAACGCATGTTATGGAACCTGTGGTTATTGATCTAATGGCTGATGGCTTCGGAAATATAAAGATCTCTAATGAAGATATTGGGCCTGTTGTGATCGAGTTGCCACCAAAGAAAGAGGAGAATTTGAAAGCAAGAATTCCTCCTGTTTATGATTCTAAGGCAGTTCCTTGGAATTATGAGTCTAATGAGATAGATGCTGTTACTCGATCAGGCCGATGTTTTCCATCTCGTGAAGGTGTCGAGAAAAAGGCTGTAACCGAAGAAGAGGCGGAACAACTTCTCAAAACTCTCAAAACGAGTGAATCAGAAGTGATCGAGCAGTTAAGGAAAATGCCGGCTCAAATCTCGCTACTTGAACTATTCAAGTCTTCCGAGAAGCATAGAAATGCTCTTTTAAAAGTTCTTAATGAAGTACATGTACCCGAGACAATTGGAGAGGTACAGTTGGAAGAGTTTGTAGGTGCTATCCTTCTTAAGGATCAAATTTCTTTTTCCGAAAAGGATTTGCCGCCGGAAGGGCGAGCACACTCTAAAGCATTATACATCTCTATTCAGCACTTTGATACGAGGATATCAAGAGTGCTTATTGATAATGGTTCCGCTCTCAATATCTATCCGTTATCGACTTTGCGTCATTTAGGTGTGGGTATAGATAATGTTCGTCCTTCTAAAACTCCAGTCAGGACCTTTGATGGCATGAAAAAGGAAGCTCTTGGAGAAATTGACTTACAACTGATGATTGGTCCAGTTATGTTCGCTCAGAAGTTTCAAGTGCTTGATATCCCAAGTAACTTCAGTTTGTTGTTGGGACGACCTTGGATTCACGCAGCGGGTGTTATACCCTCGAGCTTATATCAGATGATTCGCTTTGTCGTCTGTGGCAAGATTATAACGGTACATTGTGAGAAGGATACCGAAACTTTCAACAATACTGCAATTCCTTATGTGGAGCCAGAAGTAAAAGAGGAATCAAGTTACTACTCATTTGAGTTAGTGTCAGTATCTCATGTGCCCGCGGGCACTGTTATGAGGAAGCCTCACTATTCAAAGGCGGCCCTTATGTCTAGCAAAGTGTTGATCGAGTATGGATTTACCATTGGCAAAGGATTGGGAAGACTGTCCCAAGGCATTCTCACACCCGTTGAGGTGACTAAGAGAAAGAAGCGAGAAGGCTTAGGTTACCAAGGCGATCAACAAGATCAAGGTGATCAGAAAGGCCCAAGCATCAAAGAAAAGAGTTACCGACGTTTACTCCCTCCTCCGTTGAAAGATTTCTTCCCTGGACCGTCAAAGTTCCTTCAAGATGAAGAAGCAGATATTTATGATATCGTCGACTTGTTTGAAGAAAGTTCAGTGGGTGCCATTTCCGAGAGCTTCGAGGAAGATCCACCTACTAATCCCGCTGTGTAAGGGATGTTTCCATGTTCTACTTTGTTTTCGGTTGTAATCCATTTAATTCTCCCCTGCGAGGGAATTCCATTTGTTCATTTCATTTGTTTCGTTCATTTCAAGTGTTGTAATAATTCGGATCACGAGCTTCGGATCCAGAACACTATATAGCATTCATTTTCAATTCAATAAAAGCATATGCATGTTTTGTTAATAGACGTGCGAAAGTATACCAAACCAGCCCTATGATGATGCTTTGAGGCTTGGACTTTTGCACGATCTATAGTTTTCAAAATAATTCTTTGGAACAACGATGTCCAATGATATGAGGACGAGTTCCCCTTGAAATTTTCGAAAATTTAGAATTCGAAAAGTTTTTCATCACATCTTCATGCATTGCATTTCTTATTTCCATATACTGACCATTCTTTTGTTACATCTCAGGCATGACACTTTGCATAACCATAGTAGTCATATGCATGGCTTGGATTCATGTTCAAAAAACTCATACGAATCTGATCATTCTGATCCCGAAAATGAAGAAGATTCCCAGGTTATTAAAAGAGAATGGATCCGACATGAAGAATCCGCACCTCCTACAGAAGAACGAACTGTCGTTATAAATTTGGGCGATTCAGAAAATCCCAAAGAAACAAAAATTGGGACAAGTCTCTCTCAAGCAGATGCTGATCGACTGATCAAATTATTGAAGGAGTATCAGGATGTCTTTGCTTGGTCATATGCTGACATGCCAGGTCTGGACCCCAACATTGTAGAGCACACGTTGCCTCTTGATCCTGCCATTCCGCCTAAGAAACAGAAGCTTAGGAGGACAAAGCCAGAATTATCCAAGAAGATTGAGGAAGAAGTCATGAAACTGTTAAAAGTTGATTTCATTGAAGTTACTCATTATGCCGACTGGATTGCTAATGTTGTCCCAGTCATGAAGAAAGATGGGCGAGTTCGGGTATGTGTTGATTACCGCGACTTGAACAAAGCAAGTCCCAAAGACGATTTCCCATTACCACATATTGACGTCCTGGTCGACAGCACCGCAGGATTCGAATTATTTTCTTTCATGGATGGTTTCTCTGGCTATAACCAAATCCGAATGAAGGAAGAAGATAAGACTAAAACATCTTTCATCACCCCATGGGGAACATTCTGTTACAAGGTTATGCCCTTCGGCTTGAAGAACGCAGGGGCAACTTACCAAAGAGCCATGGTGACATTATTCCATGACATGATGCATAAAGAGATTGAAGTTTACGTCGATGACATGATCGCTAAATCGCGACAAGGTGAAGACCACATTGAAGTTTTGAAGAAACTTTTTGATCGACTTAGAAAATTCAAGCTAAGGCTTAACCCCGCTAAATGCATTTTTGGGGCAAAGTCTGGGAAGCTCCTTGGATTTATGGTTAGTAACAAGGGCATCGAGATTGATCCCTCGAAGGTGAAAGCTATTTGTGATTTGAAACCTCCTTCTACTGTTAAGGAAGTTCGAAGCTTGTTGGGAAGATTGAATTATGTTGCAAGATTCATTTCCCAGTTATCAGAAACAGCCAAACCATTCTTCAAGCTGTTGAAAAAGAATGCCAAGGTTGAATGGAACGAAGATTGTCAAAAATCCTTTCAACAATTGAAGCAATATCTTTCACAAGCACCAGTTTTGGTACCGCCCACTCCGGGTATACCTTTGATTTTGTACCTCACCATTCATGATGAGTCTTTAGGAGCTATGTTAGCGCAGAAGAGATCAGAGGATGGAAAGGAATGCGCTATTTACTACCTCAGCAAAAAATTCACTTTTGGTGAAGCTCGATACCCAGAAGTTGAGAAAACATGTGTAGCCTTAATTTGGGTATTACACAGATTACGGCAATACACTCTTCATCATCGTATCCTACTTGTGAATGAAAATGATCCTATCAAGTATCTTTTAGAAAAGCCTGCACTGGTTGGAAGGCTTGCCAAATGGTAAATATTGCTCTCTGAGTTTGATATCCAGAGCATGTCTCAGAAGTCCGTCAAAGGTCGAGCCATAGCTGATATGTTAGCTGAAAATCCCTTAAAATCAAATGATTGGGATGAAATTGATGAAAGAATCCATTTGGTGTCACAAGACAAGTGGGTTATGTATTTTGATGGAGCCGTTAATCTCTCCAGTTCAGGTACTGGAGCAGTCCTGATATCCCCAACGGGTCAGCATTATCCAGTAGCCGCAAAGTTGGTATTTCCTTGTACCAATAACATTTCAGAATATGAAGCTTGCATCCTTGGTCTTCAATTAGCCATCGATATGAAGATTAAGAGATTACAAGTTTATGGCGATTCCGCACTTATCATCCTCCAAACAGGAGGTGAATGGCAAACTCGTGATTCGAAACTGATTCCTTATCATGAGTATCTTAAAGACTTGGTGGAAGAATTTGAAGAGATCACATTTGATTATTTGCCAAGATCTCAGAATCAATTTGCTGATGCTTTGGCGACATTATCCTCAATGTTACAAGTAACTAATGGATTGAACGTTGATCCTTTGCAAATCGACGTTTTAAAGAAGCATGCATATTGCATGGTTATAGAAGAAGAATTCGATGGTCAACCATGGTACTATGACATCATGAATTACCTTCGAGAAGGAAAATTCCCTCAAGGAAGTCAAGCTATGGATCGGAAATACTTGACTAAATTAGCTTCCAAATTCTTTCTTAGTGGAGGTGCTTTGTACAAGAGATCTTTCGATTCGGTCCTGCTGAAGTGCGTAGACACCAAAGAGGCCAATTTATTAATGAAGGAGATACATGAAGGAGAATGTGGTCCTCATATGAATGGCCATCTTCTAGCAAGGAAGATCATGAGGCTAGGTTATTATTGGTTAACCATGGAAGCCGATTGTATTCAACATGTCAGATGTTGTTATCAATGTCAAATTTATGGGAACAAGATCAATGCTCCCCCAAATGAATTACATCAAATGTCCGAGGCATGGCCTTTCTCAATGTGGGGGATTGACATTATCGGACCAATTAATCCTAAGGCGTCAAATGGACACCGTTTCATTTTAGTGGCTATTGATTACTTCACCAAATGGATCGAAGCCAATTCTTATGCCCACGTCACTGCTAGAAGTGTGGCAAAATTTATTCGTCGAGACATCATTGCTCGATATGGGGTTCCCGAAGCAATTATCACGGATAATGGGTCAAACCTGAATAACAAAGTAGTGGATGAGCTACTCAGTAAGTTTCACATTCGCCACTTGAATTCTTCTCCTTACCGCCCACAAATGAATGGAGCTGTGGAGGCGGCAAACAAGAATATAAAGAAGATTCTGTCCAAGACGGCAGAGAATTACCGAGACTGGCATGATCGGTTGCCGTATGCGTTAATGGCTTATCGAACTTCTATTCGTACTTCGACTAGGGCAACACCATTCTCATTGGTATATGGGATGGAAGCAGTTTTACCTGTTGAAGTGGAAATTCCTTCATTAAGGGTACTTTCGCAAATAAAGCTTTCCGAAGCAGAATGGATTCAACAGAGATTTGAACAGCTTAATATGATTGATGAGAAAAGGGTAAAAGCCCTATGCCATGGACAAAGCTACCAAAAGCGAGTGGCCAAGTCATTCAACCGTAAGGTTCGACCCAGGCATTTTGAGATCAATGACCTGGTTTTGAGGAAAGTCTTACCCATTATTCCAGATCGTGGAAAGTTCACTCCCAATTATGAAGGGTCGTATGTCATCAAGAAAGTGTTGCCTGGTGGAGCATTAATTCTTGTAGAAATGGATGGCCGAGAGTTGCCAAAACCTGTGAATACTGATGCTGTCAAGAAATACTTTCCCTGAATAAAAAGTTTCTAGTTGCTTTGGACTGAATCCAAGTTTCTTTAGAACATTTGCATCATGCATCTCATGCATACATGGCATTTTTGCATGTTTGTTCATTTTGTAGGTACTCAACTGTTCCCCAGGGAAGCTATTCCAAACCTCAAGGAGTCAAGCCCAAGGAAGTTGTTACATTAAATCAATCTTCTCCCTAGAATTTAGGAAGTAGATCCTATGTGTGAAAATATTTTTCTGTCCAAAAGGTTTTTCAAGTTTGAAATAAAAAATCCCCAGAGGAGTTTTAAAAAAAAATCAATCAAATGTCTTGATTTATCAAAATTCCTCACAGACGGGAGATTTAACCAGATGATCCTTTGGAAAAACAAAAAGAGGATTTCTCAAAAATGCCAAATGGAAATGCCTAGGATGATAAAAGGCAAACCTTTGATCAAACACGTCCCTATACTCATTTTGAGAGAATTGAGCGAAAAAAAAAACCATGTCGTAGGACGTAGGATTCGTTCACATTGAATACATGGATTGAGATGATAAAAGGCATATCATTTCTCTATCCAAAACACTCATATCATCCTTTGCTAGCCACTTTGAGCCAAATAAGGAGAATTCTCAAAATACCCCTATCAAGAACCACCCCACATTGGGGCAAAATAAGAAGTTATGGTTGATTATTTTTGGAGCAAAAAGATTAAGAAAGATTTTATTGCTTTCACTTGCATCAACCTTCTTGTGATAGTTTCAGATGGATCTTTATGGAAGCTCGAAACATCCCAAAGTGAAGAAGAGCATTCTTTTCCTTTACCCCAAACACAGTTATCCTTTGCTTAGCCAAATTGAGCCTTAAGCATGTTCATTTCAAAACCCAAAATGTTGATTATCTCCCCACATTGGGGCAATGCATATGATTTACCAAGGAAATTTAGAGAAATTGGTGAATATGTATAAAGTGTCTCGAGAGTCCAAAGAACTCAAAAGATAAACATTAGGGGGCATGAAAAAGCAGTGTGCCTGGTAAAAGCAAGGCCGATGCCCATGAAAAAATATATCAAAAGCAAAAGCAAAAGCAAAAGCAAGAAAAAACAATATGCTTATGATAAAAGCAAAATTTTCATTGCAAAAGATGCTTAGAAAGAGCAAAGCTCTTATGTTGCAAGAAAAATGGACTCTCGAGACAACTTGATTTTCAAGAATCAAATGATGTCAAATTTGAATGATTTGGTAATGATGCCAAGATAATCATCATTTTTCTTTCAAACCCATTCTATCAAATTTCAAGCCTTTTGAGCCTAACCCGAACCGACATTACAACCCTCTCCGAAGTCTCTTCCGATTGGGATAGTTTGAGTTAATATAAAGATTTCATAAAGAAACTACCGCTAGAAGGAGTGGAAGTAATCCTATCTTGTCTTATCTTCAAGGTTCTTGACTTGTAAACCCGCTGAAGATATTGATGATATATTTCTGTTTTTGGCCTCAAAGCAAATACCCTTTGTGTAAGCCCATGACCAAGCCTATATTACGGTCCTTTTGAAAGACCTTTCTGATCAACCAATTTGTATTCAATGTGAATGTTTCCGAAAATCTTTGACATAGATTCGTGAGGCATCACCAGTGAGAATTAAATAGCTTTCCCACATCGATGAATGGGAATCAAAACTTTTATGAGAGTCAGTGTGAAAGACCTTTTTGATTAGGTTATTTACAATTTGGCATTTTTATCTAACCTCTTTAAGTGGTTATTCAAAGATCATTTTGTTAAAATTTCCTCTTAAGGATTTTGATAATCTGTGCCTTTCATCAAAAGTTGAAAAATTCTGTTTGATTTGTTAAACAATCTCGGAACTTTTTTCAAAATATCTTTCCCCAGTGGATCGGTTTTTGGTTAGCCTAAACCATAACTTTCATCTTCGGTTTTTGGTTAGCCTAAACCATAACTTTCATCTTCGGTTTTTGGTCAGTCTAAACCATAACTTCCATTGTCGGTTTTTGGTCAGCCTAAACCATACCCCTATTTTCGATTTTTGGTCAGCCTAAACCATAACCCTTACCTTAGGTTCTAGGTCATCCTTAAACCTTGTCTTAGGTTCCTGGTTATCCTTAAACCTTACTTTAGGTTCTAGGTCATCCTTAAACCTTGCCCCTTAGGTTCTAGGTCATCCTTAAACCTTGTCTTAGGTTCCTGGTTATCCTTAAACCTTGTCTTAGGTTCCAGGTCATCCTTAAACCTTGCCCCTTAGGTTCTAGGTCATCCTTAAACCTTGTCTTAGGTTCTAGGTCATCCTTAAACCTTGTCTTAGGTTCCTAGTTATCCTTAAACCTTGTCTTAGGTTCCTGGTCATCCTTAAACCTTACCTTAGGTTCTAGGTCATCCTTAAACCTTGTCTTAGGTTCCTGGTTATCCTTAAACCTTACCTCCTTAGGTTCTAGGTCATCCTTAAACCTTGTCCTTTGGTTCTTGGTTTTCCTTAAACCATAGATTTCCCATAAAACCATTTCTATTTCTTTCTTCCTTCATTCCACCTCATGAGAGAGAGAGAAGAACACACGAATGGTCTGACAATCCAACGGTAAGTGCTTCAGGTAAGACTCTGATCAAATGTCTGTCTTTATTTTCTTTTTTCCAAGTGGAATCGACTAAAAATTTGCAGGTGCCAATTGGTCTTTGAGCGAAACCTCTTCGAACTCCCACTCAAAGAGGGGCAGCTGTTGACACCTAATTTTTAGCCGATGCGTCATTAAAAATAGAAAATTCAAGATTATGGTTTCCGATCGCGACGGAGCCTGTTTCTTGAACAAAAAGTGTCGTTTTTTAATTCTGTCTGTTGGCTTAGCTTTTATAAGCGATTTTCTATTCATTTCATGCAAAAACCCAAAAAGTCAAATGGTTGACTTTGGCGTTGACTTTTTGGTCAACCCTTTGATCAAAAGTCAACCCCAGGTCAAATTGGGGCTTTTTGCATAAAAAGATTCCTTTTAAGTCCAATTTCACTTTAGAAGTGGAAATTTTAGAAAAATTCAAAGATTTGATCATTAAATCAAGCTCCTAGTGAAAAGTCAACTAGGGTTTGACTTTTGGTCAAACCTTTGACCAAAAAAATTGAAAAATTCAAAAATCAACAAATCATCTTATTTTACTTTCAATTTACCTTTGGCATTAGAAATTTTACAAAAATCGATTTTGAATCAACTTTTTCCCAAATTACGGAATTTGATTCAAATCGGCCAAAAATGAAATTACTTCATTTCTAGTCATTTTTTAGATTGATTTTCTTCACGACATTTGATCTAGAGGTCATTTTATATCCAATTTTTGAACCAATTTTGTGATTCCAAGCCAAACACAAAAACTCCCAATTTTGGCCCTAATCAGTGATTATGATCGATTCTTCATGATGTGCGCAATTGAGACACGATTGAACCTGATTTCTTATATGAAACCCAAATTCAAAATCAATTTTGGAAGAATCACATGAATTTGGGTCAATTTGATCAATTTAGTGATCCAATGATTAGGAAGTCTAAGAGTGATTGGTCTAATTAGTGTAATTCAACTTGACCCACTCTAGACTAATATTCAATTTGATGAACTGAGACTCAATTTGGTTAATTAGACTTCAATTAAACTTGTTAGTCTAGCTCGTTCATGCAATTACCCAAATTCAGAGCTAATTGACTCAAATCGGTTTAATTCAAATTGAACTAATCTGATCAGACTAGTCATTTTCCGGTCAAAAATTTTGATGATCGATAATCCGGTCGGACCAACCAAAGTCAGTCACATTCTCTTGAGTGCAAAAATGACAAAAATGCCCTTCTTCAAGGATTAAGCAAATTAATTAGGGGATTAGCAAATCAATCATGGCCATTCATCTAGAATTGATCATGTCCGTCCATGATGTCATGTCACCAATCATTAGCTATTAAGGAACATTTTTAATCATTAAGGATGCATTTTGGACCATTTGATCAATCTAAGGGCTAGAATTCAAAGTTGAAGGGGGTATATAGTGTTTTTCCCTCCAAAAATCAAGGGGGGGTTCATTTTCAGATCTATTCTCTCTCTCTCTCTCTCTCTCTCTCTCTCTCTCTCTCTCTCTCTCTCTCTCTCTCTCTCTCTCTCTCTCTCTCTCTCCCACGATCAACTCCCACGCTCTCTCTAGCCCTCTCTCTCGGCGACAGCCTTGCCGGCCCCTTGCCGGCTGCTTTCCGGCGAACCACCGCCCCACCGACGTCCCCCACGGTGGCCTGAAGTCAATCGCAACATCAGCAACCTGCTGTGGTGGCCGGAGCATCTCCCTCCGGCGAGATCTTCTTCTCGGCAGCATCACCGGCTTTACCGCCGGTGATTTGTCCAGCCGGTTCAGCCGGCTGAACCGGCTCTCCGGCGGCTTCCTCCGGCGATCCAGACCTTCCGACTACATCCCTTGGCGTCCTTAAGTCGCTGTGGTGGCCGGCCTCGCACCGAACGGCCACCGGATCACATCATTTTCCTCAACTTTTACTGATTAGTCTATTTGTGTGAACAAGAGTTGAATCTCACATTATCTCGTGCAATCCATTGTCGTAGGTTAGCCGAGCTTTCCGAGGCCTCTCTATGCTATTCCAGATCAGAATACGGAGGCCGGATCGCTCGCTTGAGCGTTGGATCATCGTGAGACAAGGTAAGAACGCTTAAACACAACTCTGTAAATTCGTGTTCAGTGGAACCTGTTGACTTGAGATGCTGATTTGAGCTTGTTAACGTCGAAATCTGATGAAGTGATAAACTAGAGAGTCGTAGAGCTCATCTTAAGCTTCGATTTGATATATCATATGCCTCGATCGGACTTCATTTGCTATGTCAAAACATTTTTAGAAGTTAGGATCAGAATCTGGAATATGTTGTATAATTCTGTTCTGATGATTCCCTGACTGACGTTGTGCTGTTGGATGAATTTTATGATTTTTTATGATCATTTTCTGGAAAAACTTCCTTCATGAGAATCGTAGAACACATCCTGATATATTCACCATAAAATTTTCATAAAATTTCGAGCATGTTAGCCTAGTACGATTTGCAACGTCATATGCATGTAAATCTGGTTTCATGCTAGTTTCAGTCGACCTTTGTGTGTTCTTCAATGTTCATAAATTCGTGTGTTCGAGATATGAAAACATTTTCTTCACGAAAGTTCTTCCTGAGATCAAGATCTTTCAATTGATACTAATTTCATCAAAATCGGAGATCATTTGAATTTTCAAAAGGAATTCTCACAATTTGATCAGAATCTGTGTCCAGATCTGATTTTCATTCCTTTGAAGTTCAAAAGATGTTTCTCCGAATTTGATGAAGTTAGAGTCCTTTTTTGCAAAAAATCAAAACTTCAAAGTTGTTCATTGGGGTCTCATTATGTCAACTGAAAATTTTGAGGACCTAATTGCAATTTTTGGGGGGTCAATTTGCTTGAAAAGTCTTCTCGGGTTAAAATTCCATTTGCAATTGAGTCCCTCGCGAAAATCGAATTTTATAAAAATTTGGAGGGCTTTTTAGCAAAACCTCAAAACATGAAAGTTGTTGCACACAGGGAATCCTAGCGGCACAAAAATTTCGCGCTGTTTTGATAAGGTTTGTTATTTTTCCCGCCTTTGTTTTGAAATTCATAACTGAACCGAGTCCAGCCTGTCACTGAAATTTAATTCGATATTTTCGGGAAAATTGGCTAGGATTTAGAAAAAATGGTCTTCTTGACTTTTGATCCTCATGTCATAAGCTTTCTAATGACACCTGAACCACTTCATTTGGACGTCATTAGGATAGTTAATCATTCTTAAACAGAAGCAATCCGAATTAGACATTAATTGAATAAGTGGTCTTTTTTATAAAGCCCACTTCTCATGGTTTGTTTGGCTTCGAAACAAGGCCCATGGGCTTGAATGCATGTTCATTTTATGTTTATGCATGTGTTTGTTAGATGAATGTTAGGCCCGGTGCATGTTCGGCGGGTAGCCCATTCTTGGTCATTAGAACCCGACTTTAGGGGTTAATTGATATGAGTCACCGTTTTGTGAATACAAATGGTAGCCCATTATCATTAACCATTAATCAAACAATGTTAGTTGATTAGGTGGGTGATGAATCAAAACGCATGAAAAACAAAGGCCGATCCCGAGGCCCGTGCTTAATTAGTGATTGATTGCAACATTGTTCTTTCATATGTCGTTTGTTATGAATGAATGTTATGGATGTAAACATCGACACCCGAGAGGCGGTCCAAGGAAGAAAAATCCGAAGTTGAAAAAGCCAAGGTGATTGACCGATGTCCAATCCGGTCTCAATTTGTACTCATTTGATGATGGTGCCAAACCGATGTCCAATCCGGTTTCAATTTATACTTAATTCATTCATCCCCGATCATGTCTCGGGTTTTTCAATTCGTGTTGTAATAAATACCCGACGAGTTGCGGGTTTATACTTTTTACTTTCTCGCACTTAGAATTAGCTCGTCTTTTCAATACTTCGAGTGTTTACTTTAAGAAATGTCTTTCAATACAATTGATTGTTTCTTTCTTTTTCTAGACTAAGATAGGATTAGTTTAGAATCTCAAATGAAAATACAAAAACAAGATGCATGATCACCTAGTGGACTAAGACTTTGGCATGAAAATGGTAAAAAAAACAAATGCATGACGACTTAGATAACAACCATGTTAAGTTTAGCGGTACCGAAAGGGCGTTAATAGAAATATTAACGTAAGCTAGTCCCCGAACCTTTGATCTCTGGTTTTCGTAGAAATCGAAACGAAATTCCCGCGTTTCGATTGGGTATTCTAGCCGACCCCCGACCTAGGCTAGTGGCGACTCCTAAAAAATAAAATCAATCCGCTGTCACGCGAGATATGGATTTAGGGAAAATCCACGTTCATGATCAACGAGTCATATGGCTAAACGAAAGGTTTACACATCAGTATAAATCATTTTTATAAGGTGCCATATGAACCGTCTCATGAACACTTATCTCTAAACCCGCCTCATCCGAGCTCGGCCCTCGAGGGGGCAGGTCGCGACATATGGATGAAAATTGGAATTTCGGTTCGGGATCGAAAAATGACGAAAATACCCCTAGGCTATTTTTGGATAATTCCGAATTTTGGATTTAATTTTGGGGTTAACCAAGGTTAGTTAGGGCTAAACCAGGTCTGGTCAACCATGGTTAAGGACAAATGACCAAAATGCCCTTGAATTATTGGATTAGATCAATTTTGGGCCATTAGATTAGGGGTAAAAATGTCAATTGGCCCTAGATTTTGACACTTGGCACCCCTAGTCTACAATTTTGACCAAGATAAACTCTCTCTCTCTCCCTCTCATGCAGAACCATTCGGCAGCAGCTTCCCCAGAATTTTTCTCCCTTTTTCTCTTCCGTTTCAGCTTGTTTTTGTGCGTTTTCTGCACTTTCGGTACTGTTCACGCCGGAACAGTACCGCCCGGAGCTTCCCCCGGCGAGCCACCACCACCAGCATCCTATTCCACCCCTGTGCAGCCTCTTTAGTTCAGGTTTTAGTCCAAATCAGCTCTGTTTTTCTCTGTTTTTCACTGTTTTTCACATTTTCCAGCTTTGTAAACAGTGTCGCCGGAGCTTCGCCGGAGCTCCGATCGCCGTTCTGTCGACACCCGGGCGTCCAGCACCTCCATACGTCGCCATCCCACCCCGTCCGTACAGTGTCCGTACGGATTTTACTGTTCATCCGTACGGTCACTGTTCACGCCGGCCGTACGGACCGTCGCCGCCGTGACCGGCACCTCGCCGGCGACCTCCTCGGCCCTGTCCGTACAGTTCCGTACGGAAAATCACTGTTCATCCGTACGGAACACTGTTCACCCCGTACGGAATTTCACCGTTCATTCGTCCGTACGCCGAGTCCCGGGAATTCCGCCGTCGATTTCACTGTTCATCAGTGATTGGTCGCCATTCCCCGTCGTCGTGATTTCGGATTAGGTGAGTAAAATTCCTAAACCCGGATTAGGATTGATAATGCATTTTTCTGGACTGGTTTAGGTGTTATCGGTACGTTTCGGATGGGTTTAGATAGTGTCGATGTGTATCTCCGATTGAGTTGAGGACTAATCGATAGGAATTGTTATCGGAAAAATTGTGTAGACTAATGAGAATAATTTGCGGTGATGAATTGGATTAGTTGGTCAATGTAGATGTTCGTTGGAAAATGACTGGGCGTGCTCGGGATAATTGATTGTTCGTAATTTGTGCTTAATTGTGATTAGATTTCATTGGTGCTCATGGGGCATTGCACTACATAACATAAACACGCATTATGTATGCCTAGAGTGTGGCATGTTGTGAAATTGTGCGAGAATGCGTGTCTGCCATGAGTGCGTGATCACCTAAATTACCCTGAAGCATTATATGCTGGGTTCAGATAATAATGAATCGTGTGATCACCTGAGGACCTTCGGGTCAATACCGTCCTCATGCACTTTGAAGCAGGACGATGCCCGGTATATCCGGAAGGCGACCATCCTCATGCACTATGCAATAGGCTCTGGTTCGCAAGGAGAACAGTGTTGCGCCTCATGCACTTTGAAGCAGGCTAGAGACACTGGGCTAGATCGGTTGCTGCGCCTCATGCACTTTGAAGCAGGCTAGACGCACCGGGCCGTGAAAATTAATGACTCGAGTCTTAATAATAAATGAATTGGGCAAGTGTGCCAGTGTGGGCCGGTGGGCCAGAGAATGCGTATGACACGTCAATAACATGTGTCTGCATAGACATGCATTGATTAGCATGCGAGTGTGTGAGACTCGGTGCATGAGAATGTAATTGGCGTACGTGTAACTGTGTATGCCACGTATATGCCATGATTATTATGGAACTGTCTAACCTGCAGGGTCAGAGGATTATTTGATTGTTGTTGTGTTATGATTTGTTTTAAATAATTGTTTCCAGTCAGGAGATTGCATGTTAGCCTAGCCTAGGTTTAGGGGTTGAACTCACTGAGATTTATCTCACGGTTGTGTAAACCGAAACATTTCAGACCCCCAGCCGTAGGATGCCGAGGACACCACCTCTTTTTGGAATACCGCATTATATCCAGCGGTCATCAAGCATGTACCCCAGTGGAGACGGAGCAGAACGGAGAAGTGACTGTTTGGTTATTCCCAGCTGTTGGTGTTTCCTTTTGGTTGTAGTGAATACTGTAAAAAGAGTTTTAAAACAGTAATATCAGTATGTACATATTTTCTGCGTTGATCGTTGTTTATTGCTTGGCTATCCTTGGCTCGTATTTTATAATAGTCAGGGTTTGTTATTTATGCTTCCGTTTGTGCTTGATCTCTGTATGGGTGTGGGTCGGCGACGCTTCCTGGGAGCGTTGCAGCAAAATCGACCGTTGGCGGGATGTTATGCTACGTGGGGTACGGGGCGTGACAGCAAATTTGGACTAAACCTAAAATTTAGGTTTTTTTAAGTTAAAAAAAATGTTTTTTGGGGTGATTTTGTTATCGTCCCTAACTTTCATATTCTAAAATAGTTTTATTTTGGAAAATTTCAACAACTTTTGTTGGGTTGGATCTATTATCGAAGTGGAAGTGCGACGTCCGTCTGTACCTATCACCCCATTACTTTGCTGATGTGGATTTGTTATCGACGTAGAAGTGTCAACTTGACGTGATACTTTCACGTCGATAACAAATCCACATCAATAAAGTAATGGGGCTTTTTTTAGGCAAAGAAAAGTTCGGAGCAAATTTGGACTAAACCTAAAAATTAGATTTTTTTAAGTTAAAAAAATGTTTTTTGGGGTGATTTTGTTATCGTCCCTAACTTTCATATTCTAAAATAATTTTATTTTGGAAAATTTCAACAATTTTTGTTGGGTTGGATCTATTATCGAAGTGGAAGTGCGACGTCTGTCTGTACCTATCACCCCATTACTTTGCTGATGTGGATTTGTTATCGACGTAGAAGTGTCACGTCAAGTTGTGATTGGATCATAAAAGTATATTTTTTTAAATAAATTGAAATTTGCTGATCTTTTTTACTCAAAACAAAATTTGGAGCAGATTTGAGACTAAACTTAAAGCTTGAGGTTTTTTCTGAGATAAAAAAAGTTCGAAACAGATTTGAGATTTGACATAAAGTTTTGAATTTTATAGAGAATTCATCCTGTTTTTCAGTATGGCAACCATCTTCCTTCCTTTATAGAATTGAAGAACCTAAGACCTAGCATCGCTTTGAATACAACATTGCCGTTCTTCAAATTCCCGTGAATGGAATTGTTATATTTCACATTCAAAAGAGCGATCATAAACGATAACAACAAACAATAGACAATGAACTTGTTGTTATGAGGTCACTGACATTTTGAATCCTTGAACTTATTGTGGTCAATTCCACGGTCCTTTTTGAGTACCATATGCTCCACATCTCACTACTTATAACTTACTTTTACTTATTTTTCTACTTTTGACTTGACTCTCGATTTTTTGGAATGTCTTCACTGAAGTATCCAAAACCCCTTTTTTTAAGTGACTAATTTAAATGGCTAAAAACGAATTGATAGTCGCCGATTCAATTCGCTGCAAAGTCGTGAATGGATATGCAGATCATTGGAAGGACTTCCTGTGTTGACAATTTAATGACAACCACAATGAACAAAATCGCACTGCTCTTGATTTTACGTCTTAAATCCTACCAATCGGAGCATTCCGTGCGTCGGTTTCTTTGATAGACCAGGCAACCTTTCTTTAGAGCAGCTGAAATCAATTGGCAGTGTATTCGATGATTCCATTTCCTACTTTGGGAAAAAAAGAAAGAAAAGAAAACAGATGATTCCAATTTCCTACAAGCCTACAATCTGCATTAGCTCTGGGCATTCAGTCAATAACACCCATTGGTGCTGCTGTGAACATGAAATGATTGATCGGAAAGTCTCCCAAGCAAATGAAAAAAGTTCTGCCTTGACAATGCGAGAGAAGAATGTACCTAGAGCTTTCTCCCTCATCGTGAATCCGGATAGGGCCGTCGAAGTCACGTAACCTCTGGCAAACGAAAACTTCAAGGTGACAAGATGATGACGTTTCCGTGTCAAACACATCAGGCAAACTTTCCAGCGATGCACGAGAATAAAAACTCAATTCCTTTAGCTTTTGTGAATTTGATAGGTTATGTATACTTTGAACGCAATGATTATCAAATCATGTCTCGAGTTTGATCCGCATATAAAAACCCGACTCGTTTGGAGTATTTTATTTTGTTCAATTAATATGGAGGAGGGGCACACTTCTTGGATATAAAGGGTCTGTTTAGTAACTTTTCAGTTTCTTTGTTTTTCTGTTCTTTTGTTTCCCGGAACAGAAAAAGAACAGTAATCCGTTTAGTTAAAAAAATCTATTTTTTTGTTTCTGGAACAAAAAAGTGTTCCTGAAATAGATTTGGAACAGAAACAAGAAGCAAAAAAAATTTGCTTCTTATTTCTGGAACAAGAAAAAAGAAACGATTTTTTTTTCTGGAATCCTCCAAAAACAAGAAACAATCCATCGGCTGTAACCCCGCCCAGCGCAGCCTCTTGCCGTCCTTTGCTGCCACCTGCCGCCCGCCTTCCGCCGCCGGCCGCCGGCCAACGCTCGCCGACCGCCTCCCGCCCGCTGGCCACCTCTTGTCATCGACCACTGTCCTCCGCCGCTTGACGCTTGTCGCCACCCACCATCGCCCGCCGTCCTCCACCGCTAGCTGCCATGCTCCATCGTCTGATATCGGCCACCACCCAGCGCTGGCCGCCTCTCCCCGCCAACCACCCGACGCTGGCGATCACTCGCCACCGGTCGCCGTCCTCCGCCGATGGCAGCTACCCACCACCAGCCGCCATCCTCCGCCGTCGGCCATTGTACTCCACCACCCGACGTCGGCCACCACCCGACACAAGCTGCCCTCAGCCGCCGGCCACCTCCCGCCCCTGGCCACCCGACACTGGCGGTCACCCACCATCGGCCGCTATCATTCGCCACTGGCTGCCGTGCTCCATCGACCGACGATGGCCACCTTCCGCCGCCAGCCACCTCCCGTCGCCACCCCCCGCTGCCGTCACCGTTGCCCGACGCCAACATGCTCCGCCGCTAACCGTCGTGCTTCATTGTCTCCCGCTGCCGGCCACCATCCTCTGCTATTGCCGACCACCGTCCTTCGCCCCCCACCGCCACCTGCTAGGGCTGTCAATAAAGCCCGGCCCGCCCCGGACCGGCCCTGACCGACCCGGCCCAGCCCCGAAATTTAGGGCTTCTTCGGGGCGGGCCTCCTCTGGGTCGGGAATAATTTTAAATTTTGAATATTATCTTTATTTCGGGCCGGATCGGTCCGGGCTGGGCTTTTTTGACAGCCGGCCCGTGACTTAAAAAACCCTAGCGCATCCTCCCCCTCTTCTTCGCTTCGCCTCTTCTTCTTCCTCCTCCTCCTTCACCAGATCATCGCAGCCTCTCTGTCTCTCTCTCTTTCTCTCTCTCTCTCTCACCATGGCGGAGTCGGCCGAGTCAGAGGAGGGACCTTCGATAGCAAAACGGAACACGGACCTGCGAAGAGAGCGGACCGGCGGTGGCGAGCTCGTCCCGGACGAGGTCGCCGGTGGGTATGTGGGGGACGCCGATGAGGCTCGACGGCCGCGAGGCGTAGGTCCCCTTGCCGACGCCGGGGCAGCCGAGGAAGACCCACAGGTGATTCCTCCCCCCAGGGCTCCGCTGCAGCGGGAGGAGGAGCTGCTGCTGCTCCTGCTCCTGCTCCTGCTCCGAGGCAAAGCCCCGCGCCGATCCGAGCTCGAGCCCGGAGCAGAGGCCCCGCGCGACCATCGAGGCCCTCGCCAGCAGGAGCGGCTTCGAGACGGCCATTGGGGTCGGCCGGCGAGGGTTTGGAGAAGCCAACACACACGCGCGCGCGCGCGGACGGAGATAGAGAGAGCAAGAGGCGGTGTTTCAGACGGAGGGGCGTTTCGGAAGAGTTGCGGCGGATGGTTCCATGGAGAGCGTGGGGCGACGCGACGCGGGCTCTTGGCCTCCTTCTCCTTCTCCTTCTCCTTCGCGTCGCGGGCTGTCGTAGCCGTCTTCGTCGCACGTGACGGTGGGGGGGAGAGGGTGGACAAATCTTTTTCGAAAACCCGAAAACCCGGACCGACCCGACCCGGACCGACCCAGATTTTCGCTTCGGGTTTTATGCGTTTTGGGTCGGGTCAGGTCAGAGAAAACATGCGCCCCTCGTGATTCAGGTCGGGTCGGGTATCATAAAAACCCGACCCGACTCGACCCATTGACACCCCTACCACCTGCCGTCCTTCGTCAATAGCTCAGAAGGGAGAAACTCGTCCATGGAATAGAAATGGATCATTCGCGCCCTAAACGCGTTTCTATTCTTTTTCTATTTCAGGAATAGAAATTTTGTGCAGTTACAAAACGCTATTTTTAACTCAATAATTATTCCAAGAAATAGAAATAGAAAAAACTATTTTTGATCAGAAATTATTTCTGAGAATAGAAACGTTGCTGTGCAGACCCATACAAAAGAAAGAAAAATACTCATCCCGTACACTACAAGACAAAGGAATGCACTACAAGACAAAGGAGGGCCCACGTTCCTTTATGCTTGGGGTTGGTGCTCTTTGTTCAGAGAAAGGGGAAGAAGTTTTTAGTCCCCCTAACCTATTGTTGCCGCCAGTGTGTTTAGTTAAAAAAATGATTAATATCACGAAAATTTTTAAATTAATATATATATAATAAATTTAATTTAAATTAATTTTTTGATCACGAAAAATCTCACATTGATATACATGTAATAAATTTATCCCAAACTAATATTTTGACCATAAAAAATTCTAAACTGGTATATTTGTGATAAATTTACCATTAGTTAGTTTCAGTTATATTAGTTTAATATCACGAAAAATCACGAACTTATACACATGTGACAAATGAAGGTTAACTGGTATATCCGTCAGCTGTCACATGTGATCCAACTGAGCAATTTGACGATAAAATTTAACGGAAACTAATAAAAAGTAAATTTGTCACAGGTGTACCAGTTTGGAATTTTTGGTAATCAAAAAATTAGTTTTGGGTAAATTTATCATAAATTTATCGTGGTATTAATCCTAAAAAAAAATGGGAGCATAGTAGCCGCAAGAGCACAAGGAGCTGCACAAAGAACAAAGGATGATGTGAGTTCTCTCCAAGAAGCTTGGGCAGCGCACGATGTTCTTGGTTCTTGGTCGCACAGACATGAACACGTGGATTTGTGCCGTGAGTTATACTTCCATTTGAGTTATTTATTTGTAAATAGTTGAGTTTTAATTTAATTTAGGTATGGGAAATACTCGAGCGTGTGAGTGAGCAATTATAAACTTTAACTCTCCGATTATTGGTGGATTATTTACTATTGGCACTCCCCGTTGATGTAAGTACCAATATATCGAACCAAACCATATAAATATTGGGTGTCCTTTATCGTTCATCGCTAATTTCTCTATTGATTTCGTATTGACCTAATTTGTAAAATCCGGATTAGCTTCCGTGTTCGTTAATATTACCATAATGACAATCCTCAATTGATAACTTTTTCAACGGATTCCAGTCTTGTAAGCCCTGAATCTCAATTTGCTCCGAGCATTTGATCAAAACTAACCATCGGAGCTGCATCAACCACGATAACTTGGAAAGCCTCACGATCAATTCGCAATAGCCACATAGGAGTAACGGAGGTTCTCTAGTTGTCCAAGCACATCAAACTCGATCCCTGTTAGCCAACACTGTCGGAGCGCCAAAGTGGACAATTTTTTCAACTTGGAAAGGCGAGGCCACTCCAATGGTGACTCCACATCTGCCAAAGTCAAATCTTCAAGAATGGATGGAAGTCGCGTCAGAGATCGCGGGTAGACACAAGTTATTTTGACTTCTTGGAGTCGAGCACGACAACCCAAATCAGTCGGAGGCAAGATAATATCTTTAACTAGTGACAATATCCTCAGTTCAGATAACCTCCCTAGCCATCCACCCTCTGCAATTTGAACTCGACTGATTTTGTAGAACTTGAAAGTGCCATAAATTATCTCTAGATAAACTAAGTTGGTTAGGTTCAAAGCAATAAAAAATTATGAAGACGAAAACACACTAACCTTGTTAAAGTCGCAAGAAGCTCTGCCAACTGTTAAAGCTCATCGCAAGCCCTAAAAGAAGTTCTTGCGGGTTATGGAAAGTTGACCTATGGATGTTGGCACTATTGGGTCGACGCAGCCAAGGCTAAAAACCTTCGTAGGAGAGAGATCACCAAAAGGAAGTCTAACTCATTGCCCTTCCATATATCTAGTTGCAACTACATTTTCATAAAAAATTAAGCCGATGAATATAGGCCAATTAGAATCATTAATTGCTCAATACCATACAAAATTCTCCTATATGAGAATTTATAACACAACTCGCACATGTAAAATATTGTGAGAACACTACTGACTGTTCAAAAAGTTTAAACTGATATATAAAGATGTAACATAATATTTGAATATTAAAACACTCCCTCGCACACATAGATTGGATTTTACCCTAAGACTAAAGCGTGAAAATATGTATTAGATGAGGAAGGCACTTGAAAAGATATCAACTCAGGACCTCATCTCATACCACTAACAACTGTTCCAATAGCTTGAACCTTTTACTCTAATGCCATATAAGATAACTTGCTTTTACTTTTGAAACTATTAATAGTCCCACGAGATCTTACATAATATCAAAGCATGAGATATTGAGTTCAAATCTTTTCAAGCCATGTGAAATTTTGTTGGACCATTGTTAATTGTTCTAAAAGAGAAAAATTATCCAAAAAATTCTTAATATATTACACTTTTGCCAGTTCAGTTTTAAACATTTCAGTTTTGCCAACTTAATCATGAATATTTTCACACTTTGCTAATTGAGTCCATCCGGCTAATTTTGACTTAAAATCGCTGATATGGATGTTGACTATCCTATATGACACGGCCAATGCTAACGTGAACAAATTTTAATAATATTTTAATATTTTTTCGAATTTTTTATTAATTATTTTTCTTTTCTTCTCTTTTTCTCCTTTTCTTTTTTTCTTTTTCCCTCCACCAGCCACCGCTAGGCCTCGTTCCCCGGCCGGCGACCTTCGCCAGGCGAGGACCGCCCTCGCTAGCCTTAGGCGAGGGTCCTCGCCAACCCAGGCCCAAGCGTCCCTTGCCTAATGACCCTTGCCCAAGGCCAGCAAAGGCAGCCCTTGCTTGAGGCTGGCAATCAACAAAACTCGATGGTGGCCGGCAAAGGGAAAAGGGGAAGAAGATAGAAGAAAAAGAAAGAACAGAAGAGAAAAGGAAAAAAAAGAAAAATTGAAAAAAAATTGAAAAAATTGAAAAAAATATTAAAATATTATTAATAATTGTCTATGTTAGAGCTGGCCATCCTACATGACACAGCCGACATCCACATCAGAAATTTCTAGCAAAGATTGACCAAATAGATTCAATTGACAAAACGTGAAAATGTTTATGATTTAATTAGCAAAAGTGATCGACCAAAAAAAATTACAAAATTAAAAAATTTATGACTGAATTGGCAAAAATGCGATATGTTTAGGAATTTTTGAATAATTTTTTTGTTCTAAAAGTTTAAGTTGTTAGATGAATTCATGATTTAATATTTAAATATCACAATGCATCTCAACGATCTCCTCCTTGCACAAATCTGTCAACATATCCAGTTTGACCAATTTTCATTCAAAAGCTTAAGTCAATGAGTTATGGGCCAACTGAGTATATCAACTATTCTTCACCACGCTACACCAATTCTCCGATGCGAGACTTTTTTAACACAATTTGCACATACATCTCAATAGACATTGCCGTAATCTTGCTACGTGATGGGTCTATTAGGAAGAATTGGGAGCGGTGGACTGATTATCCATTTCAAAGGTGGAGCTATGGTCAAGATTTTAGGAAACTTTTCAAAAAAAACTCAAAAGGGGAGGATAACACGGCTAATTGTACAAGGTTAAAAAGACCGATGAGGCATTTTCTTCTCCGACGAGATAGAGAGCGATGACAGTGCCGACAATGAACCTAATTTCTTGTTGACAAAATTGGCCGGATGAACTTAATTGGCGGAATGTGAAAAGGTTTAGGACTAAATTGGCACAATTGCAATAGGTCTATAACTTTTTTGGTACTTTTTCCATAACCTCCCTAGCCTTCCTACCTCCAGAGTTTTGAACTCGTCTGGTTTTTTAGGACTTAAAAGTGCCATAAATTATATCTAGATGAACTAAGTTGGTTAGGTTCGAAACAATTAAGAATGATGAAGACGAAAACACACTAACCTAGTTAAACTCGCGGGAAGCTCTACCAACTGTGAGAGCTCATCACAAGCCCCAAAAGAAGATCTTGCAAATTATGGAAAGCTAATCTGTGGTTGTTGGCACTATTGGGTCGATGCAGCCGAGGCCAAATGCCTCCGTAGGAGAGAGATCACCAAGAGAGGGTTTAACTCCGTGCCCTTCAATATATCTTATTACAACTGCCATTACTTAAGAATTTAAACCAATGAATTATGGATCAATTAAGATCATTAATTATTCCATAACACACCAATTCTCCGATGGAGGAATTTATAACACAATTTACGCGCATGAAATAATGCGGGAACACTATCAATTATTTAAAAATTTTAAGCTATAAAATGAATACGTGATTTAATATTTGAATATTTTAACACTCTTTCTCACATGTAGGCTGGACTTTAGCCTAAGACTAAAGTGTGGAAATATGTAATAGGTGAGGGAAGCAGTGGCTTGGAAAGATTTGAAATCAAAACCTCATATGATATTATTGCCAAATGTTCCTAAAACTCGAACCTTCTCTCTAATACCATATAATATGACTCGCTTTTGCTTTTACTTTTGCTTTTGAAACAATTGAAAGTAGTCCCACGAGATCTTGCATTATATCATGGCATGAAGTACTGAATTCAAATATTTCCAGGCCATGCGAAATTTTGCGCGACCACTATAATGTGTTCTAAACTTTATATTGTTAGATGAAGTCACGGTTTAAAATTTAAATACTACAGTGCATCTCAACAATCTCCCCATCGCTCGATCCTGTCAATATATTTAGTTAGACCAGCCTTCACTAAAGTTTAAGCTAATGAATTATGGGCCAACCGAAAATATTAACTACTTCAAGCCATACTACATCAATTTTCCAATGCGAGACTTTTCAAATACAACTCGTACGTACAACTCAATAGGCACTATCACAACCTTGCTACGTGATGGGTCTATCGGGAAGAACCCAGAGCGGTGGGCTGATTATCCATTTCAAAGGTGGAGCTGTGGTTGCAATTTTAGGAAAACTTTCAGGGAACTCGGAGGGTGAACAATCTGGTTAATTGCACTAGGTTAAAACACCGGCAAGGAATATACCTTTCCGCGCGGGCAAGGAATATTCCTTTCCGACACGGCGGAGAGCGAGGATGGCGCTGACAATGAACCTAATTTCTTGTGGAAATTAGGTTCATTGTACTTTGTCAAAATGACACTAATTGCATTCCATTTCGAGAGCGTTCTGATAGATAACTCGTCCTTCTCCAACTACCAATTTTAGCCGTCATCTACCACAAACAACAATGTCATTCAGTGGGCGACAATCCGTCTAACCACCACAAAATCAATGATTGATTAATAACCAGGCGTCTTCAAGATGAAGTAAAATAATTACACTCGCCAAATTTTACATGCAAGGAAAAAAAATAAAAGCCAAAAAAAAAATAAAAAAAATAAAGGCAAACGGTGAAAATATATCTTACTTTCGCTTTTTTTTTTTTGCTTTTATAATTTCGTCAGGAATTTTACCATACTTATATAAATCATAAAACCCCCTCTCTTTGATTTACACAACATGAAATAGAAAGCAAGACAAATTGAAAAAGCGAGAGAAAGAAAAAATAAAAAAGAGAAAGCAAGCGGTAATAAAAACAGTTACTTTGGAATATTATTTTTCTTGTTGACTTGTTGACTGAGGTTCCGGTCGGGCTCTTTCCCTTTTGAACCGGAAGAGGAAAAGAAAAGCCGATGCCCCCATCAGAACCACCCCGGCGGCCCCACACGCTATGCTCGCCACCACCAGCACGTCCCTCACGCGATCCCTCCCCCCGCTGCCGCCGCCGCCGCTGCTGTGATGCGGCCGCCAGGAGCCGCTCGACTCCATCGGCCCCGTCATCGCCGTGCCCGTGGCCGGAGTGTAGGGTGAGGAGGACGAGGATGGCAGAGGAGGAGGCAATGCTGATGCTGATGTCCCGAAGAACGAGGTCATGTCCGGCGACGGGTCCACTCCTGAGGGCGGCGAGCTCTGGTACTCCAGGCCGTGATCCGCTGGCCGGAGCTCTCTGGCCCTCGACGGCCTAGCGGCGGTCGAGAGCAGGATGAGAATGACCGTGAACACGGTGGCTAGTAGGGATTTTCTTGAACCCACCATCTCTCTCTCTCTCTCTATCTCTGAACAATGTGCGGAAGATAAGCAAGTTCAGCGATGAAGCTAGAGCTACTGGAGTGCACTCTGTGACAAAGCAGTGAAGACCGAGGAGAATAAGAGTGATTATAAATCACTGTCCGAAGCATTGACGTTCTGACTTCGCTTAAAACGGTGACGTCTCATGGGTAACTTGGCTTAACCTAGTTTGGTTTCCAAGTCTAATAACTTTTGCGCATGTGAATAGCGGCTCGGCTAGGGCTAGGAGTGAACCGGTTCAAAACGGTTTTGATTTCAGGACCTTCTCGATAGAACCGATCGGTTCTTGTTGTAAGATCGAGAATCTAGCCGGTCAAAGTCAATGCCCGGTTTCTGGAACCGAGAATCGGACTAGTCTCAGACCTAAAACTGGCCGGTTCAGGTTATGGAATTGAGAACCAGATCAATCAATGCCGGTTCCAAATTTCTAGAACCAGGAATTGGATCGGTCCTCGTTGAGCCAGCCTAAAACTGGCCGTATAAGTGAACCGGCCCGATTGTTCACCCCAGAAACTCACTTGATTGCCTTTGGATTCGTAGATGAAATCATCCATGACCCATAAACATCACTTGATTGTTTATATTTCTCCCGAAATGATTTATGATGCGCGTGGAATCCTTAATCAAGATCGATAAGACGTACGTACCCACAGATGCGGCGCGATTATACATCAACTCCAGTTCCGATAATTGCATTAAGATTGATTCTACACAAGATTAAACTAATTCCGAGTCTCGAAAGCAAAACCCAAAAAACTTTTAATACGTTGTTCGCGCCGGGATTGGATGGATCAAGCTATAGCTGTGGCGTGCGCGTGACTCGTTGTCCGGTTGAACAACAATGGAAAAGTCAGTGGTCGCCGATGTTTCCTTTGTCCTTTTTTGTGCATGTGAAACCAACCATGTGGTTTGGTTTCACCCGTTTACTCCCAGATGAACCCGTGAGGCCTCGGGCAAACAGTGAAAAGCTTGCTCCCCAGTTCGTCAATTTCGAATTATTTTTGTAGTCAAATTCATCGTATTCTATGTGGACTTTTCTAGGTTATTTTTCTGATGAAATTTGAAAGTCTAGCCTTGGGACATGGTGCAATCTCCTCGCGGAACTGTTGCGGGAACTCATTGGCTATTGGCTTAGCCAGGAAAAGCGAATGGATGTTGCCCGGGATTCGAGGAGAAAGTGTTATATATATACATGCGTTCCTCGAACCACGTGACGTGCGTGGGCTTTTTTAAAAATTCATGCGCAGCGATTAGGTAATATATAACGAGGTGCGACCATGCTGTGGAAAAGTGATTGGCTTGCTTCCTCGTGTCAGTGATGCGACAAATGCAAAAGATTGCACAACCGACGAGATTCAACTGACCTATTTTGGCGGTGACCATATGCTCTTCCATCTTTGGCTTATAATTAGCGGCTAGGCATATCAAAACGGGTCATAAATTCATTTTTTAACTCATATATGATGTGTTAAGTTACTATATGAGTTAGTTATATTTAATTGATGGGTCATACACTGGTTTGAACATAATATCGGTGTTAAATAAATCATAAATGAGTTTACAACTTATTTAGATCCAATCCACTTCTTTGACCGTCTCTTCATTTTCTCTTGCCCTCATTCAATCTCGCACTCACTTGCTCCGCACTCTCACCTCAGTTTAAATATGAGTTTTCATAGATTAGATTAAATATGGAAGCTCTTTAGTAATATAGATCGGATCAAGTATAACTTGTGCATGGGTTATAGGTCACTAGATTTGCATTGTATATAAATAAATGAAAACGGGTTAAATAGATCTATTTGAGTCAAATCATTTCCGACCCAACCTGATCCACCCGTTTGGTGGGTCTACTGGCGGCTTACGAACATGATTGCCTTTCTTTATATTTACTTAGAGCTCCATATTTGCAAGCGACCGACCAGAAGACTGCAAGGGAGTTCTCTTCGATCGCATGCAGAGGAAAATGCAACCCCATAAGGGCTTCAGAGACACCTGGTTATATCTTCGCTAGTCACTCCTCAAATCTTTCAAGGATTTAAAGTTAGCCGATATTAATAAAGAGTCCAATCGAGTTGCTGATTGGGTGGTTAAAGCTCACAATAAAAATAGATTACCACGAAATTGGCTTTTGAACCCCCCCCCACCTCTCTTAGAGCTTCTTTGTTCTGAAGTAAACGAAGTGTATCCACGTACTTATTTCTAGTAATGAAAGTCGATTCCTTTTCTGACAAAAAAAAAAGGACTCTAGGTGAGTGATAATTTGCATTGGTGATAGAGCAACACAGGGCACTTCTGAACATGGTGTGTGGTCCATAATGCACGGGCACAAATGAACCATGATAAAAGGTATGATGCACAATTTCGATCCCAATGGTCGATGATGTCGTGGCCATGAAGCTTCTTTTCTCACGGACATGTCTGTTAGACAACAATATGGCGTGACAAAACCGAATGTAGATATCACCTTAAAATTTAAGATGAGATCAGTTTCAAGAAATTGTCTTTCGAGTGAAGACGAAATCACCTTAAAATTTAAGACGAGATCAGTTTCAAGAAATTGTCTTTCGAGTGAAGACGACAGTCGCAAAAAGGTTGAGTGTTCGAATCCCGGGCGCCGCAGGGTGACTTAACCGGTGGCACGTGTGTGGTGGCTAGCACGTGTCGCCCTCATGGTTTACTTCCCGGCTGTCGGCCGTGCGGGGGTTCCCTGGATTATCAAAAAAAAAAAAAAGTTGTCCGACTGTTTCCAATGAACTAAGTAAGCAGTAGATGCATGTCAATCGCGTCGGAGCCCACCCAAAGTGGCGCCGGACGCAAAGCAAGAATGACGTTGCCGAGCACCTCTGAGCCATAGGCCCGACCAATCGAATTGAATGAGCGAGTGAGGGAAAGCTATCGAGGACGCCGCACCAACGACGGCGCTAATCATTTAACTGTCGGGTTTGACCTAACTTCAATCACCCATCTTACTCCGTTGGTCGGCTTATGCATCGGTGTGCCGACCCGAGATTCATAAACCCAAACATCTTGACCCATCTCTCTTTCTCTGTGCATGTCCAGTCTGCGAATCGACGGAGAGGATTCCTGTCCTGCAGATCAAGCAAACTAAGTATAGTAAAAAAAACCCGACATCTCCTAAGTAGCTGCACATCAGATTAAGTCTACAAAGACCGCCTTAAAGCACACCTAAATTGATTCCAAAATCACCCAGTAGAGACTCTAAATCCAGTGGAACCCAATTGATTCATGATTATGCACAAAACATCTTTGCTTAGGCAGAGAGATCTTAGCTGCTAACACCAGCTCATGCAAAAGCAATCAAGCTTGAAGTCCGCGACAGCAGCTGAACAAGCAGATGAAATCAGCACCTGAAGCATCCACACTTCCGATTCTGACAAAACCAACCCGCCGCTGAGAATAGACCGAGATGTCGAAGTAGAGAGTACGCGTTAGCATTCGAGACGCTTCCGACATGGACGGTGGAGCAGCGTATTGCAGCCCGAGTGGGACAACTTGCGGTGCTAACGACAACGACACTATATGAAGGCGTGAACGCCCCATTACACCTGAGAAAGTTTGATCACATGGATGCATGATTAGGTCTGATTACATGCCAATCTCGTTGAAATATCGATTTGCGAAAAGTGGAACCAAATGAGTTGACAAAAGAAAGAAGGTTGCAATGATGAAGACTCGAAATAATTGGGGAGAAACCAAACGAGTTGGCAAAAGAAACAAAAAAGATTGAAATGATGAAAATTCATGCAGCATCTCCGGATCTGTGGGTATAGACTTGAAGATAAAAAATGTAGAAAGGTTTCGATAATTGTATTCATAAATGAAGAAATCACAAAGCTAGAACAAAGATTAAATTCATCAATCTCGCACCAAATAATACTTTAAATTAGATTCATGGAATTCTTTTACAAAATCGAAACTAGTGGATACATTGAACCAAACTGATCGACGCGATTGAATCTTGAAACCACAAACTACGAATCGAAAATTGCAAACTCAAGCATGAATTGGAAGACTTACAAATTTGGGATCGAGGGACCCTCGAGACTCGATGCATCTAATCCCCACGAAAGCTAGACCGATTTAAATGAACAAAAGCAATTCGCAATGGAGCTGCTACGCATTTTACGTAGATAAGGATGCCGAGTTAGAAAGACGAGTCCTCAGGCTTCTGATCGATTATTAGAGCCTAAGCAAAGCTCAGAAAGGGATAAGATGTCCGAACCCAAACGCATGAGGATTTACTATAAAGATTGTATAATGCTGACAAACTTTTCCAAGTTTCCGCGTATGCTACCGAAGCTATTCGAGCCTATAACATCTAGATTCACGAAGACACGAGAGTTCAGTTCTTGAGTCCGATTGTTCCCGGTCGATAAATGAGTCGGAGTTCACAGATCGGAGTTCGTGGTAAGTAGATCCGCTTATCACTAAAGGGCATGAGTTATTGACCCGATTTTCAAATATAAAGATAGCTCATCGTGGTAGAGAAGCAAATAAAATAGCGGACTCAATTGCTAAAATCCAAATAAAAAAAAGCTCTCCGTAAAAATTGATTGACCCAATCATGAGCAAGCCCTTTGGGACTTTTTTTTTTTTGGTCAAAAGCTTTGGGACTTACTTTGTTCTGAAGCCTCTTCGTTACTTTTTTTCAAAATCCCTTGGATCCTTGCATAGATTTAAGCATACAAATTGAACCAGGAATCAGATTCCCCAATCATTTCAGCTATAGCAGTATGCTATATTTGAATTGTTGTACAATTTACCATATATTAATAAAATTGTAATCAATAAATTAGCATTCATAACTATTATAATCGATATAGACTACTTCATTAAAACGTATCGCTATAATTTTAAAATAGACTGATTTGTAACTAATTTAATGATTGCAATTTATAATATCTTTTTGATTAATAAAAAAGTATTTTAGTGCAATATTCATAAAATGACTCATTTAACATACATAAGTATTATTTATGATTAATTCAATGAACTTTTATATTTTACATTTAATTTGCAACTCCCTAACTTAATTTGTAATCCTCAATCAAGTATAAAGTATTTAATAACGGATAATCGTCCATTATAAATTTAGAATACAATAATTAGTAATGTAAAAAATTATCAATTGAATCTTAAACATATTGTACGGAAGCAAATTCAGTCCTAAATATGTTATACAGATGTCAATTCCATCTTAATTTTCACTTTTACCAATATAGTTCTCATCATTTCTGCAAAATTCTAATGAAATCCTTCTGAACAATTTCCGACGGAAATTGCTAACATGGCAGTCTGCGTAAGACATTGTTCCAAGTAAAGTTAACCACGTCAATGTGTCACGTACGACAGTTGGCGTTGAGTAATTGACTACATGCCACATTAGCTTTGATATGCGACAATTGGCTTTTATCGGAATTTCGTGTGAAAATCTAGGATTATATTGGCAAAATTTAAAAGTTTAGGATTAAATTAACAACCGTAAAGTAAGTTTTACAACTGATTTGATAATTATCCCATTAGTAATATATATTAACACGGGGAAGGAATGAAATGGGGCATTCCTTCATTCCTTAGGTCCTTCAAATGGGGAGGACCGGAATGGTAAAGGACAAACACGAGATCGGCGACTTAATTTCCAAAAAAAAACATCAACTTTACTTTGAGTGATAATTCCGGCTCGAACTTTTTTTTTATCTCACGAAAAATTACAAACTTTCGCTTAAATCCTAAATCTGGTCTCGGATAATTTGAAAATTTCATATCACAGGGGCCAGATCTGGGACAGGAGTAAAGTTCGAATCAGAATTGTCACTCAAAATAAAATTATTTTTTTTTTCTGACAATTAGCCTCGATATCGCCTCAATCGAGTCTCATCGGATCCACCCCCCTCCCTCCCCGCGCCCCCTAAAACAAAAAAGTCAACGGAATGGCAACCCCCGTAAATTACGCATTGACCGGGGGTCCAATCCGCTTATCCGCCCAGCTCTTTCTCCCGCTCACGCCTCACCGAAAACAGCTCCCCCCCCCATTTTCATTCCTCGCTGTAAGAAACCTAAAAAAGAGAATCGAAGCAGTGTCCACTCGAAATCACTGAAGTGGACGACGGAGACCTTCGAAGCTCTTCGCCGATGGCGGCCCCCTCGTGAAGCTCGCCGCCGCCGCCGCCGTCCCCAACCACCCCGCCGCGGCTCCTCGCGGCGGTTCTCTGTAGCCCCGCCGCCGCCGGGGGTCGTTTCGGGGCGTCAATTTGGAGCTCCGGGTTCGTACATTCTGACTCTTGCCTCTGCGTTAATTTCAGCTGAAAGAAATGATGGGTAATCTCGAGTTTCGGTTTCTGGGTGTGGTAGGACTTGTGGGCTTTTGTGGGTTGTGCTTGGTGGCTGAAGAAATGAGGCGCTGCCGTTGATGTGAAACGACTGCTTTCGTTCTTTCGCTTTTCTTGTTTTTTTTTTTGGGGGGGATGAGGGAACGGCCCCGGATTTGGTCTTCGATGGGCGAGGACTCTGGGTTAGCTTTGCGTGTGCTGGGGCTTGGTTTAAGTGACCTGAAGGGTTTTAGCTAGCGTAATTGCTAAGCAGCTGAAAGCTAGGATTGAGGACCGTCGGACGATGAGCCTGTCGTTTCTTTGCTGTGGTCTCTCTTCCTGTCTCTCGTCCTTGTCGGGTTCTTTACTTTTCTTTTCGTTTCTTTTCTTTTTTGACTGATGGGTGTTTGGTTATCTCTTTTTATCTTTGTTTTCCTTTTTTACTGCAGTGTTAGCTGGGGATAGAGATTTCGCTACCTATCTTGAACTATGGAGGACCATGGTAGTTTGGAGAGCTTTAGAGTTACGGAAAATGGTGCCGCCTCATGCAGCGATAGGCCAATGAACCATGTGAGCAATGGCAGAGAATGTGAAAATCTAGACGTTGAACTTTTGGCGGATTTGGAATCTTATTTGCAAGATATCAATGATAGGCTTACAATTTCGAGAATGGTGAGCGATTCTGTCATCAAGGGCATGGTGAGTGCGGTCGAGCAGGAGGCTGAGGAGAAGATCGGTGAAAAACAGTTGGAGATAGCTGGACTAAAGGCAACATTGCGTGCATGTCATGCCGTGGAGGACAGGAATAAGCTTTTGCATATTCCGTTGTCAGTGTTGAATGGGGTGAGTACCCAACAGGACTCATTTTTGGTCATCTCAAACCCTCATAAAGACCATGACGGGAATTCGGATATTCTGAGGAGCTGTATAAGTGAAGTGAAAGAGCAGCTAGCAAAACTCAAGAAAGAGGTAAACAACGTTAAAGGTGGAAATCGTTGTAGGAGGATTAATTCAGGTGATGAGTTGGTAGGGTTGGGTGGTATCTTGCTGGAGGAGGTGTCTGAAAGATTGATTGGTGTGGATAGTACATTCGATGGTCTTCAGAATACACTAGATTCTTTCTTCAGCCAGCTGAAGGATATGGTTCACATATCTAAGACGTCACTTCGCGAGATGCAGCAGGAATGGGAACTAAGAGCAGAAATTGAGACCATTGTGGCAACCGACTACATTAGGAGCCTCCACAGTGAGTTTGAGAGGAAGCTTTGGGATCATAACAGTTATTCTCGAGGGTGTGAAAACCTCAGTTCCCTGAAGAAGATGAAAGAAATAACAGCTCTACGTGAGGAACTAGTTGTGCTTTCTAATCTGTTGTCCAGTAATGACAATGGGCAGCTAATTTCTCTAGTGTCCTTGGAGGATGGCGAAGAATGTTTGATTAATAAAAGAACTGATCACTTGAATCGAAAACTGTCAGGTAACCATTTACCATCAGCTTCTCCCTGGGAGGGTAGTGGCAAGCATGATGAGCTAATAATTACTATGCCAGAGAATTTGGACCCAGCGCAACTAAAACATATGGGAAGAGATGAATTGATAGGTTATTTCAAGACTGAGATGACCAAAATGAAAAGATTCCATGAGTCCAAGATACAGGAGAAGACTGAAGAGGTTTTTAGTCTCAAGCGAGAATTCTTGAAGGAAAGAGGACCTTCATTGACCGTCAAAAAGGACAAGGAATTTGAAGGATTGAAGAGAAAAATCCCTGAGGTAGTCCTGAAGTTAGATGACATTTTGATGGAAAGTAACAATGAACCTCAATCTAATAGTGATGCTGGCAGTTTGGGCACTATGAGGGAGAGATTGGAAGATCTTCTGGCTGAAAATCACCGGCTAAGAGGCATTCTTTCTGATAAGAAAAAAGAGGTGAAGTGTCTTCTCTCACAAATTTCTGATGATGCAAAGCAAATCTATTCTCATTCTTCCGCTGAGGCAAAACTGTTGGAAACGATTAGAAATCTCACATGTAAACAGGAAGATGCACAAGTTGAAGCTTCCATTTCTGAAGAGGTATACAAATGTATTGTCAAGGAGATGATGGCATACATGCACCATATTTCTGGCAATTTGTATAATTGGAAAAGTATCAGGGAAGATGTTCATGAAATTGCTCATGTCGCTGAATGTTTGTGCCAATCTGAATTTGAGAATTTGAATATCGAGTCTGTTGTTATGAAAGGGTTGGATGGAATGATATATGCAGAAGTTTTGAAGGATGCTAAGGAGAAATTATGTCACTTGAATGATTCGTACATTAACGAAATGAAGCTGCGAGTTTCACTTGAATTGGAAGCAATGGAAAGAGAAAGATCACTGGTATCAAAGATTTCGGAGAATGAAAAGCTAAAGCAGGAGATAACACAGTTGGCGGTGTTGGTGGAAGAAAAGGAGAAGTTAGCTCAGGAAACAACTAGTGAATTGTCTATAAAGATGAAACAATGCGAAATAATATCTCAAGAGCTTGATCAATTGAGAGCCGAATCAAGTAGACAGCAAATGCTAATTGCAGAGATGAATAAAGAATCAGAACTCATGAAAGGTAACCTTGCTCAAGGACTTGAGCAAATCAAAACATACGAAATGGAGTTGAACGATCTGAATGATAAGTTGAATTCAGCAGTCAAAGAGTTGAGTAAAGCTAATGAAGAGAAAGGGTTGTTTCTTGCGGCTACTCAAGAGAAGGAGAATGCTTTACTGTTGCTTAGAGTTAAAGAAAGAGAGAATTTGGAACAGCTTGAGTCAACAACTGGAACTATCCATGAATTGCTGAAGAGAGTAACTGACTTGGAACACAGTATATCAGAAGATATTCAGAGGAAAAACACAAGGTATGCATTAAAATTCCTCTATTTTATAGTTTACCTTTATGACACATACGATTCTTTAAGAAGCTGCTATAGAGGGCCTCATGTGGTTTATCTTGTTTCTTAGCAAGGATCTTGAAGCATTCAATGCATTTTCTAGATTCTATCTAGTACTGTCGAATGGCTATTCTTTAACATCCAACGTTATTTTATATGTGCTTGACTTGTAGGATTTACATTATTACAAAATGTCTTCAGGAGAAATTGAATAAGTTTGTCCGACGATAGAAATTCTTTCTGTGGCTTTTGGTAGACAAAGGGGATGGAACAGTCGAGTTGATGATCCTTAAATATTCCAGAAGGGAGTGAGGCTGCTGATTAAATGTCTTTTAGAGCATGGGCACTATTGGCTTCGGTATATTGAACTAGACTCTGATGGTTTGATGGGAAGTTAACCTGGCACATCTATTGTCAGTATTGCCCATCATGTTTCTGAGTTTGGACTGACCAGCAATTGCTACCCAAGGGTTGATGAGCTATTTCCCACTAGGGCCTAGTTAATACTTATCAGCTGATTTATTATTTGTTGGTAACTTTTTCAAGGTAGTTTGAAATCATCTAGAGATCATTGCTGCTGCTTGCCATCAGAGATAGTTACCATCACTTGTGCTCATGGATTTTAAATACCCACAGTGACATCCACCACAACCACCATTCCTTTCATCTTCCAATTTTTGGAGTAATCCTTTAGTGAATCAAACAATGGACCGGTTATCTTGAATCAATGTGAGTCATCTTTGACAAAAGCTTTTCCCGAGGAATTCTTTTCTTATAGATGAGTATCACGAAAAAGTTGAACTTTGGCAGAATTGTCTCATCTGGTATAAAAGTGAAAACCCAAGCAACATCACTTCTAATATATTCTTCTCAGACTCAAAATCTGAACTAGCCATTGGGGAAACAATCTCGGTTGGTGAATTAGTTGTCTTATTGTGTTATGCATGATTGCTAATAGCTCCTCACTGCATACCATGTAGCGTCTGCAGTTCCTCACCCAGTTATACAATACCTACTACCTATGTGACTTTAAGCCAATGTCCTAATGCCTTTGTACCTAAATCAATGTAAAAACAAATTTCTTTTTTGGTGAGCTATTTGCCTTGATATGTGGATTCAGCTTTCCATTTAAATACTTGGATTTTAAGAAACAATATCATTTACCATTTTCATTGAGGAAAACATGCAGCTTTCATTGGCGGGCACAACACATGGGGTCGACACCCCATAAGAACACAAATTGACTATTAAAATATCTGAAGGTCAAGTAGCATGCTATGGAATATAAGATCCCTCTAGCAATTAGATTCTTTGCCATATCCTCTGGCAATAGTTCAGGATGCATTTTATATCTGGAAAAGTGAAAGCTACATATCTTTTTGTCCTGTATTTTATCCTTGCTTTTCTTTTGGCTTTTAGATGAGCTGCATTTGGTTGAGAAAATAGACTGAACAAGCTGCTGTGCTGGATAAGTTATTTGGTGGAACTATTTTAAATAGCTTTTAAGGTTGAATACAGGGCTTTTATAAGAAGAAACCACATTGTCCCCGATTAAAATGAGCCACTTATCTTGAGGTCCCAACGCTTTTGATGTTCACAATGGGAGATACCCTGGGAACTTGTTCCATTGCTATATGCAAGCTGGCGAAATATCTCTGCAGTTTGCCGGAGAAAGATGGAAACTTCCGATAATTATGGAGTGGTTGCAGGCTAATAGTGGTAATGGATACGTGGTTAAGGGGCTTCCTGAAGAAATGCTCATCTCAGTTCTGTGACTCCATTGAAAAAAGTGCAAGGGAAGATGATGTTTATCAAATTTCTTAATGTGACAATTGTGGTCAATGTGTTTGTCCAATTTCATCCTGAACCTTCATAGACTTCATTCTGAAGAAAAAAAAGAGATTACGCAAAGACTAACTCACTCAAGGGTTATTTTGGCCAAAACAAGTACAAGCCTGCCTCCTATTCAAATTTTTGTTGCATCTGCTTTGCCAGTGACTTTGGTTGGGGGAGAAAAAGTTCAAAAGTGTGAAAAACGTTGTTAAGATGAGTAAGGAGATGCAAAGAAAATATTATTTTGTGTGAAGCCTCTGTTGCCATAATCTTTTTGGCAGGAACCTAGAGAATCTAATTATCAGATCAGGAGAGGAAGAAGAGAGTGTTTGAGAAAGTGAACGCAATGGCAGATTTTGGGGGTATTTTCGTCAATTAGGTTCAAAAGGCTGCCCTGTTAGCCATTTAAGGTGGAAAATCAGAGTTTCCCTTGGTTTTTTCTGTAGTATAGTTTTATGAATTCTCTTGAAGAGTGAAGGTTGCATTTACCTGTGGACCAGCTGTATCAGGGTCAGAGATTGAGAATTTGGATACCTAGTGCTGATGGAAAACATGAGTAAATTCTACAAATCATTGTTCTCATGATTTTAAAATCCTTGAGAAATGCTATGAAGTTATTGGAATATAATGTTCTCTAGCAAAGCTGCCTTCTTAACACAACCATTAATCTTCTAAGTTGAAATCATGCTGTCACATAGACATGGACTCTTCTGGATTCTAATTGATTGACAGGTGCAGCAACTCAGCCATACCTCTGCATTCCAGACAGTGGTGCTTTTTCACCCTTGAACCCTGACCTCCCTGTCAATGAAATGTCCTTATTCCAACTTCAAGGCTCACCCCTTGTTGCTACTCATTCTGAATGCAGCAATTTTCCATTTGCAGATAACAAATGTCTGTACTCTTCCTTTTTTATCACTTGAGCATGCAATTGCGGTAGCTCTTGCTGACTGTTTAGCGAGGGAAACTATGGGGTTTCTCTTAATTTCCTTGATGATGAACTTGTTAAATACTTAGTGAAAGTGGGATTAGTTCACTATTTTCTTAACTGGTATAGCTTGTTTAACGCAAAACATTTGTGATAGGCTGGTGTCTTGATCAGCAAGTTTTGTGGTGACTTGGGACTAAAGTTGTTTGTGTGGTGTTTCTCTCTAGGTTGGGTACTGTGGGGTCCCAACTGAGTTCCCTTAAGCAGAAGGCTGTTGCACTTAGAAGAATGGGATCTATTTACGAGCAGAAACTTGAAAGAAGATGTTCAGACCTCCAAAAAGCTGAAGCTGAGGTAAGCGAATTACAAAGCTAGTAGCGTCAATAAGCAAGACTTACCAATGCATTGTTACTTGATATGCAAATCATGTTATGTTACACTGAAGAACAGTTTTAGTTGCATGTCTTGCTTTTATTATTGAAAACAGGGTAGTTGGTGCATTTAAGTCTAGAGGAGCTCATGAAGTATATGTTTTTCATTGAGAATTTTCGGAGGATTCTTTTTTATTTTCCACTTATATAGGAAATTTTGTCTTACATTTTCTTTGTTTGCCAATATTTTGTATCTTAACATAGCTCTTTAATCATGGCTGAATTTTGAAAATTAAAATGAGTGAAAAAAATCATCACAATATCTCCGGTGGTGTTTGGGTGCCTGTCTTGCAACAGGTTTTATGGTTATTTACATGATTAGTAATTAATTTGGACACTAGTGGGCTTCTTCTTCATTGTTAAATTTCCGTCGATGAATGTTTTTCTTTCTTGTGTGGGCTTTAGCGTTCTGGGGCTTTTGTTTTCTCATTCTCACTTTTGGAGTTGAAGGGTAAAATGATAACTAAGATTCAGCTGGGTGCAAATTTAATGGTGGAAAACATATTGCATTTGATAGACAACACAAGTGGAGAAAGTTAAAAACGTTATTTAAATCTGCAGGTCGATCTCCTAGGAGACCAGGTGGATACACTTCTGAATCTCCTGGAGAAAGTTTATATTGGTTTGGATCACTACTCTCCAATCTTGAAACATTATCCTGGAGTAAGTTGCTTTTGCCTTTTGGTCATGGCTGTGTATGTTTTTTAAATTTTAGATTGAAAAAAATTAAGTGAGATTTTAGTACGTATTATTTATTATTCGATGCGTATGACTGATAAAGAACCTGTGCGGACATTATCACTGAATCTGATGTTACTAAGAGGAATCATCACACATTCAAATCTGTCGTATCTTCCATTTGTAATAAATCGATGTTACATAGGACTGGAATGTCAATGGCTCTACATATGCATCTAGTGCAAGACATCTGCAGAACTGAAGATGCTACCTTCCAAGTCTAAGCTCAATGTCCTTGTCGTGGGTGTTTAGGTTATCCTTGAATTTCCTCTTGTTGGGGCAAAGGTGCTGAGGGGAGTTTAAGCAGTTTCAGGGGCTTGTGGAGGGGGTTAGCCGGATTAGTGGGTGGATTCTCTTGGCCTGGAGGAACCCAAAGTAGGCTATGGGCAGGACAGGATGCTCTATAGGCATTATTTTTCCTTGTATTGTAATAAGCTTAGGGTCTGATTATTCATTATAGTATAAACTTTCCTAGTTTTAGCTTCCGCAGAAGGCTTTTGAGCCAATGTCATGGAATGATAAAGCCATAAAAAAACAACCTTCCAATATGAGCCCAACCCTCCCATTCGCCATCATCCTTCTCAAAAAGAAAACAAAACGAAAAAGGAAAGTTTATATGATTGTGCTGCTGTCTGCTTTTAGGTTATGGGGTAGCGTCGATTGACATTTGATTTCGGACTTGGAGGCATTTTGTAAGTGAAATTATGGGTGAGCGGACAATTCAAAAAAAATGGACTCAGAAACGTAATTTGTCCATCTTCCAGGCAGTGTGATGATTGTATTGACCTGCCATCTGACATATACTTAAGATGGATTTTCTAATCCTTGACACACTGGCTCTCCCTTGCTTCTTGCAGATTATGGAGGTCCTGAAGCTTGTGAGAAGAGAGTTGACTGGGGAATCTTTAAAGTTTATTTGACAAATTGTCTGATATGTCGATGCTTCAAACAGAAGCTCAGACTGATAAAATATTACAGGTATGCATTTATAGCTAGATTAGTTCTTGTTAAATGAAAATCTGGACGCTGAACCATCTATCTTGGAGCTGAAGAATAATTTCCTCCCATGTATGGTTGAGTTTGAGCATTCTGTGGTAAGTATACTTCTCCTCCTTGTTGTCTGCAGATCCTATGCTTTGGTCTCTTTCTACAGCATCCGTGTCTTTTGTCATTGTTGCAGTTCTGCAGCGCCTCCAGTCAACAACTTGTCGTGCTGCTGCAGACATGGATCTTTTCTGTGGATAGTATGCCTTCTTTAAACGATTATAGGGAAGATTATGATGTCATAGGACAAATGGCTTCTGAAGAACAAGGCAAAATGTAGATGTCTCATACAGACCCATGTAAATTTGAGGAAGAAACTGGGAAGATACCTGCCGATTTTTGCTGTACAAAGGTGATGCATTGTTTTTGGACGTCGAGGAGCGTTCTTTTGTCCACTGGAGCCAAATCTTCTGGTCCATCTTATTTTTACTTTTTTGTTTTGTTTTACCTCTTGCTTATGCAGAGTTTTCACCTTTTCTTTTCCTGATGCAGTGAAAGAAAGTGTAGATTAGATAGCTCCTAAGATGTGATGGATTGTGCTTCTGGTAAATTACTTAGGCAAAGTTGCAAGTTTGGCACCTATATCAATTTGCATATCAACTTCGAAGTAGACAATTTCCATCCTGAGTTTTGTCAGTACATTTCAAATTGCATCTGCAGCTAATCCATTTTGTAATAATGAATTTCCATATCGCCATTTCTTTCCAAAACTACCCCAATCTCCCACCTATCCACACACACAAAAAATGGTAATAAACCCTGGAAACGAAGTATATCCTTTTTATTTCTGGTAAATGTGTTTCCTTATTTTCAACCCAAATAAAGGAAGAGCGATATGCTCAGCGTTCCCATGTCACTTGGGCAGGATTGAATCTGAATGTAACGTGAGATTCCGAAGAGCAACGTACCAAGATTTCATTAGATAACACTGATGGCACCAACCTGCTCGCCTTATCTTTTTCAAAGCTATCCTATTCCTCAGTTCACACTCAAAAATGTTATATCAACCTAAGAATGTTCGCGGCATGTCTGGTGTTCAAGAAATCTAAACCATTGACGATCCTGTTTCTTTGTACTCCGCTGATTCTGCCCTTGTAAGAATGGTGTTTTACTGTAAAATGGGTCCCTCAAAAATTCTATCCTATTCCAAACAAGGGAAGTTAGACGAAAGTCACTTGTGCGCTTCTTCCTCAAACGTGCCGTATATAGTGGGAGACCAAGTGGGTTTTAGTGAAATTGGTCATCTCCCGAGGAAGGGTACAAATTACAAATGGGGCATCAAATTTTAGAGGATGTCATACATGGTGGGTTGAATACAAGATGATAAAGATTGGGAGAATTACCAAAAAGGTCCTTAACCTATTCTATTTGTGTTAATTCAGTCATAAACCTCTTAATTGTACCAATTGAGTCATGAACCTTTTCACGTTTTGCCAATTGAGTCCATCCATCTAATTTTGATCGAAAATCGCTGATGTGGCACGCCGGTCTTCCCTGCTCTGCTTGCTCATGTTTCTTCTCTATGCTTTTTTGCCACATTGTGGCGATTAGCTCAATGAGCGGGTTATAATAAGGAATGCATAAGACAAGAAATGTTGAACCTTGATATTGTATGCCTGCACTTGCTGGAGCTTCCTATAATAATCTTATAACGACTCTTTTAAGAAGGTTTACAATCAATGGAGAGGGTGAAAAAAAAAATGCAACTGACACAAATCACAACTCTTGCTCTATCTCGTCAGTGGGGGAAAAAAGATAAAATAATGCAAAGGAGGAAAAAAGTTTAGAAAGTCGTATTTAAGGTTTTTTTTTGGTCAGATATTTAAGGTGGTATAACTCCATCCTAAATAACTCATATCGATCAAAAAGTACTCAATTAACCTTTTGAAATATTTTCGTACCAAAAAAAAAAACCTTTTCAAATATTTCTAATCCGGAAAGGAACCCCGGATATAAACTGCAAGCTATCATGAATATCAACCAAATAAGTTCGACAAACAATCAAGTAATAGAAAACAACCCAACCATTTCGTGCAATTACAAGAAATCAATCCAAGCCATCTTTGGCAATAATTAGACATGGCCTTGTTATTGCGCCTCAGAACGAGACCCCTGTGACCGATGAAATGAGATGTACGCGACCTGATATACACCAAGCTTTACTTCGGCTCATTGCTGTAAAGATGTGAAAATGAGATGCCATATTCTGTCCCGAGTGGAAATCCGATGATGAGTTTGTTCATATCATTGAACTCATTCCAATTCTCATCAACCTTTTTCATTTTGCCGTACAGTGGTTCGAACGTAGGAACGCCTGCAAGATGTGACAATGTCTAATCTCACAAATTAATTTTAAACATTAACTTGAGACTTTGAACAGACGTGCATTCAAACAAGACTAATTATATTCTCTACTTCTATCGTTAATCAAATTCCGTACCAGAGGTGAAGGTCCAATGCGAAGGGAATCAGCCACAGGGACAAAGGGCTCTAATTCCAAAAAAAAAAAATCACCAACTTTACCTTGAGTAACAATTCTGGCATGAACTTTTTTTTGTCTCAATAAAAAGCACTGACTTTTACTCGAGTCCCAAATATGGCCCCCGTGATGTAAAATTTTCAAATTGTTCGGGCTAGATTTGGGATTTTAGTGAAAATTTGTAATTTTTATGAGACAAAAAAAGTTCTGACCATTCTTACACACCCCTGGGTCCTGTTCATTGCAGCAGCCCCTTTCTCTCTCGTTCTGGGCGATTCTGGTACTGTTCACCCGTCTGGATTCTCTGCGATTCTGGGAGCTTCGCTGAACCTTTTCCTCCAGTTTTTGGAGACTATGATCGCCAGGTACCACACCCAAACATACTCTCACGAATCTTTGGTTGGTGCCCTCTTCTGGCCTGTCGAGTAGATTTGGTTTTCGTGACTTCTGGTACTGGTGTTGCTGTGAGTTGCCCTAGATTCGAAATCTTGTTTTGCTGGTCCACGACTGGTTGTCCTACTGCTGTTTGCCTACTGGTAGGTTGATTTCTGTGTGTATGGCACTTGAATCTTCCATGGCCGAGTAGAGAGAACCATATACATGGCGGAACATGTCAACTCTCGCTCGGCGCTTCCTCTGTTGAAGCCACCTAGTGCTCCAAACGTAGCTACTCAAGCAAAGCAAGATAAGCCAGTCAAGGAATTTCCCTTGAATGTCTCAAATGATAAGGCTAGGCCTTCCCAAGCCAATTCTCGACCCATTTCCCCTGTGCAGGTCGGAAAGCAGAACAACCCACCCTCTTCTATAGATGTGGTGACTGATGCTACTACGAACCCGCATCTTCAGCGGAAGAATTCTCGTGGACGAAGCCGTCAAAGGAACTCGTCCAAAGTGCCTCTTAAGGCTACGGAACAGCGTAGACAAAGCAATAGTCGGGGACCAAAAGTGGTGAAACCCCTCCGGGACACGGCCCTGCAAACAGAACAGCGATCCTGGGCCGCCATTGTTAAATCAGCTGAGAAGGGCTTTTCCTTGTCATATATTTCTCCCACAGTTGTTGATGGGAGACCAAGTGTTCACATATCGGAAGACATTCTTCAAAAGCAGATTCAAAATGGAGTGAATGCATTGTGGGGTATTATGTTGGTAAAAAATTGCCATTCAAACTTACTGAATCTGCAGTAAAGAATGTATGGGGTAACCAGCTCTCTGATGTCTTAGCTAATGCCAATGGCTTCTACTTCTTCCATATCCCGGATGAGTCATTTAGGCGGAAAATTCTAGATGGGGGGCGAATCACAATCCTTCGGGTTCCCATGATCTTGCAACAATGACACCCTACTATCAAGTTGCAGAAAAACCAGCATGTATCCCTCCCTGTTTAGGTAAAATTGAGGGATATCCCTCTTGCTCTTTGGTCTGCCCCGGGTATAAGCGCTATTGCTAGTGCCATTGGCAAGCCGCTACATGTTAATATGCAAACGGAGCGAATGAGAATGCTCTCGTATGCCAGGGTATGTATTGAAATCAAAGCCACTCAGGCCACTTTAGAGAATGTTGAAGTTTTTCTTAATAATGAAAGCTGGTATGTTAAAGTTGAATATGAATGGCGGCCCTTGGCTTGCTTGAAATGTGGCACCTTTGGTTATAAGTGTGCTGATTTGAATGTCTTGGCTGAGGACCCTACTCGAAGGCTCCCTATTCCAGAGGCTCCTACTGAGGAATCCCCTACTTTACCTAATGACAGATGGGAAACTGTTCAGAAACACCACTCTGGGGATATTTCAAGGAAATCGGCTAATCTTCCTTCCCACCCCCACTCGGCTTGATCCTCCTCAACTAAGCCATCCTATGGAAAAGCTGGGTGATCAGATCCCTGTTCCTGATATCTCTCCAGCTTCCTTCCGATCTTCCTCAGAAGAAGATGATAGCCAGGACGATAAAGCCAGCAACATCAGTAGTGATTCTGAGGAAGGACCCACTGTAATACTTACTAATCGTTCACGTGTTAAGTCGCACTCAATGGCTGAGACTTCAAAGCCTGACATTGGTCCTGCCCCTCAAGACCCTTCCCCTGTCCCGAAAATAATACCTGCCAAGAGAGGCGCTCCGTCCGAAACCAAACTTGCCAACCCGAAAGCTCGGAACAGGGGTGGCAAGAAAAAACGGTAGGCCTTATTTTGTTTCTTCTGTATGTTTTTTGGAATTTGGAATATTAGGGGCCTGTCGGCTCCCCTTAAGCAAGCTGAAATCCGTTTCCTTATTAGAACTAATAACTTATCTGTTATTAGGATTCTTGAGACTAAGATCAATCAATCCCTTTTTGAACCCACCTCTTCCAGGCTAATGCCGGGTTGGTTTTGGACTTCGAACTACAACTTCTCCTCACAGGGTAGAATCTGGGTTGGGTGGAACCGGCAAGAAGTACATCTTAATATTATTTCTAAGTCCTCCCAGGCCATTCATGGTCAGGTCTACATGCAGGCGATGAACAAGACTTTTTTTATTTCGATTGTCTATGGTGAACATACTTTCGTGAATCGGCGTTCCCTATGGGCGGACTTGATCCAATCCAGCTCTATTTTTGAACATGAGCCTTGGCTAGTGGCTGGAGACTTTAACGCCATTCGTAATCACTCAGACAGAATCGGAAGCACTAACTCTTGGATCCCGGCTTTTGATGAACTGGGTGAATGCCTTGACCAAGCTGGATTAGACGACCTCAGGTTTGTTGGTCATCGCTATACTTGGTCGAACTCCGCTGCTATTAATCGCAAACAAAGGAAAATTGACAAAGTCCTTATCAATGAGAAATGGACTTGTGAGTTCTCATTATCTGAGGTAGCCTTTCTTGCTCCAAGAATATCGGACCATACTCCTATGGTAGTGCGGATTTTCCAGCACCGATCATAAAAAAAACCGTTCAAATTCTTCAATTTTTGGATGTCCCACCCTTCCTTTGAGAACACAGTTACACAGGTTTGGGACTCGGTAATGATGAGTTCCCCAATGTATGTGTTATGCAGGAAACTCAAGCTGCTGAAAATGCGATTGAAACTTCTTAATCGGGATTCTTTCTCTGGTATTACGACACGTACTACTCAGGCCAGGTTAGCTCTCTCTTCTACACAAGATCTTCTTGATGCTGACCCTGCTAATTTGGCTCTGGCACATTTAGAAAGGGAACAATCCCAACTGTTCTCGACACTTCGGCTTCAGGAAGAAAGCTTCTTCAAGCAAAAGTCTAGGATTAGATGGCTGACTGAAGGGGACAATAACACTAGGTACTTCCATCATTTTATCAATAAGAGATATCTTCAAAATCATATCTTATCAGTCTCTGACAATGATGGTATTATCATTCGCGAACCGGCCCTCATTCAGCAACATATAGTTTCTCATTTTGAAAAGCTTATTGCTGATGACACTTCAACCATTCCGCCGGATGTCCTCACCATCCGTCCAATGCTCCAACATGTTTTGGATGATATTCAGATTCTTTCTCTATCTAGACAGGTGATAGATATTGAAATACAGAACGCTATGTTCTCTCTAGCCAAAGGAAAGGCCCCGGGGCACGATGGGTTCAACGTAGATTTCTTCAAGTCCAATTGGGACATTGTAGGCCCCTCTATCATATCGGCCGTTAGGGACTTCTTTCGGTCTGGATCATTGTTGAGGGAACTCAACACCACAATCATCACTCTTGTACCGAAGACCCCCAATGCCTCATCTATGAAAGACTTTAGACCCATAGCATGTTGTAATACAGTTTACAAATGCATATCCAGGATACTGGCAAACAGAATTTCTTCAGTATTGCCTTCACTAATCAATCACTCCCAGAATGCCTTTGTCAAGAAGAGAAGGATTACTGATAATATCATGCTGGCCCAAGAATTATTTGTAGGCTTTGACCATCAACCTTATCTACCGAAATGTGCGATAAAGGTTGACTTTCGGAAGGCCTATGATACCCTTGATTGGGGTTTCCTAGAAGTACTCCCTCAGGCCTTTGGTTTCCCTACACATATGATCAAGTTGATTATGGAATGTGTCTCTACGCCCAAATTTTCCATAGCCATTAATGGTGAACTTCATGGCTTTTTTTCGAGTAGCCGAGGTATCCGTCAAGGGGATCCTTTATCCCCCTACCTGTTCACCCTTGTGATGGAAGTATTTTTGGGCATTCTAAATGCTCAATCCCGTGCTTCGCCTTTTAAATTTTTCTGGAGCTGCAAGGCTACGAGACTTACCCATCTCTTCTTTGCTGATGATGTGTTGCTATTTTCTGAGGCAAACTTGGCTTTTGTTGCGCTCCTCAAGGACGGATTAGGTATGTTCTCTACCTGGTCTGGCCTCAAACCAAATGAAAGCAAAAGTGAGATCTTCTTATCGGGTGGATCGGAGGAGTTGCACAACCAGATTCTCAACCATTTTGGGTTCGGACAAGGTAATTTGTCTTTTAGATACTTGGGAGTTCCTGTTATTGCCTCTAGACTTTCCAAGGCTGATTGTTACTACTTAATCAACACAATTACGGCTAAAGCCTGTTCCTGGTCTCAACGTTTCCTCTCGTTTGTTGGCCAGCTGCAACTCATTAAATCGGTACTATATGCAACTCAGGTTTATTAGGCAAATGTGTTCACCCTTCCAAAATTTGTTCCATCGAAGATTGAGATGGTTCTTCGGCAATTCTTATGGAAAGGACCAGACCTAGGAACGGGTGGTGTGAAGGTGCCTTGGAATATCGTCTGTCTCCCCAAAAAAGAAGGGGGGCTTGGTATTAGGTGCCTATCAGATTGCAACTCTGCCTTCATGCTCAAACATATTTGGCTCCTTTTTACTGATAAAGAATCCATTTGGTGCAAATGGATCCACTCCAATTTCTTAAAGAATACTAATTTCTGGGTGGCTAGCAAGCCGACAGTCTGTTCGTGGGCATGGAAGAAAATACTAGATCTTCGTCATGACTTTCAGCTAACCTTCAAATGGATAGTGGGGGACGAATCCTCCACCTCCTTTTGGTATGATCTTTGGCATCCTAATGGCCCTCTTTATAAATTGTTCTCTAATAGGGATATCTACGATTCTGGAATCCCGCGAAATGCCACGGTGAAAGAGTTTTTCTCTTCTAATTGGCAACAATCCTACGTGCTTCACATGTTCCATTCTTGGCCGGACAGTATTTCTTTGACAACGGAGAGAAGTGACCAGTTTACATGGCAACAAGCTCCTTCGGGTATATTCTCCACTTTATCAGCTTGGGATTTTATCCAGATTAGAGGCCCTCCGGTTGCCTGATCTTCCTTTGTTTGGGACCAACATATAGCACCTAGGCACTCCTTTTTGCTTTGGATTATAGCTCTCAACAAGCTCCTGACTCAGGATTTTCTCTTAAGATACCGCAGGATCTCTGAAGGTATGTGTGCCTTCTGCCAAACTCGACCGGATTCTATTGATCACCTCTTCTTTGAATGCGGCATCACTCACTCTCTTGCTCTGTTTTGGGCTTCAAATTGTAACTTGTCTTGGCGCAATGGCACTTGCCAAGAAAACTTCCAATGGGTGGCTCAGGTCACTTCGAGACAATCCTTCCATCATCGGATAGCTCAGTTTTCTTTTGCTGCTCTTTGCCACCTCATTTGGATTGAAAGGAACAATATCCTGTTTAGGAATTGATCACTATATGCGCCTGCCATGCTCACTCACCTCTCCAAGGCCGTAGGGGACAAAGGGTTTTCCCTCAAACCGGTGGAAGAAAACCCCCGGAATAGAAGTCTTCAGCGTAATTGGGGAATCTTAGCCTCCATCTTCCTCTAATCCCCTTCAGCTTTGTCTTTGTTGTTCATCTGTACTGGCTGGTTGTATCTTTACTGGCATGTTAGTGCGCACTTGACGCTTCTCTTGTAGCTGTAACACCTTTGTACCTGTCGGGACATTTCTGTCTTCTCAGGTACGAGATTTTTGTGTTCAGCTTTCTTGTATTCCGTGTGTTGAAAAGTAATACCACTTACCTTACCAAAAAAAAAAAAGTTCTGACCATAATTGTCACTCAAAGTGAAGTTAATATATATATATATTTTTTTTGGAATTAGGCCCAGGAACAAATGCAGCAAAATTCAAGTGACATTTCAATACACAGAAGGAAAGCATCTTAAGCAACTAAAAGTTCAAGCACCATGTCATCTCAAACTTTATGCCACATGTGTAACACCCCCACCTCGGGGTTATGCATGTGACGTCCCGTTCATTATTATCTTTCGTTACACACAAGCGTAAGCATATCTCAAGACAATCACAATCAATACACACAGCGGAAATAAGACAAGAAGTATCCTGAGTAAACCTTATGTTTACAACGCATGCGAACATATTAAATATAGGCCAACTAAGTATAGCAAAACTTGACTTGGGTTATTCTATACCCATTATGGCTTTTCGCTCCTCGCTTCTTCATCTCCACCCCGATCTCGTCCGCCTGGTCGTCTCACATCCCACCCGTGGCCTTGTCCCGAAGTCGGCCCGCCCGTACCGCCAAAGCATCATCGAGCCCACATAAGGATCAACCCATTCTCCGTTCGCGTAGTGATACCACGTTACATACAGATGAGGCACCAAGTTCATTAGGCTCTCATCGAAAATCATAACATCGTGATTCGGCAGTAGGCGCGGTTTTCTCTAACATTTATCACGGTGAGCACTTCGGCTCTCATCTCCATGGGATTGCCAACGCAAGCTGGGGGAGATGCCATTCTACAGACCTGAAAAAGAGAGACAACGGGGCATGAGTTGAGGAGACTCAGCAAGTGAAAATACTAATATCAAGCGAGGATATATCGATCGCCGTTAACATAAGTCGGCCCTTATCGCACCAGCATCGATGGCAGATCAATAGCAAGGTTCAAACAAGAGAACATCACCATGGCCACATCATGTACACTTTACCAACCAAGGCTCAGTTCTATCTCAAAACAACATCAAACATGAAACATGATCAAACTAGGAAAATGAACCAACTACAACTAACCAAACGATCGAGAAACGGTCCAAGCAAATCACGTCACAACGCATCTCAATATCCTTTTCCGATATTAGGGAATTCACTTACACAACGACAAACAAAACTAGAGAACGGGTTAAAGACGGGTGAGCTCGGAAAATTTTCGGGCTTTCTCCTTACTTCCTTCTTGCTTGGCTGAGCAACCTAGGCCTACAAGACTCAAGCCGTGGGCTCTTGGGTAGGAAACGAGATGAAACACGGGCCGGTTCGAGGTTGGTTTGGGCATGAGCTTCTCGGCCAAAGTGAGAAAAACAAGAAACAAAGGAAGAAGAGGATGATGAAGTTGGCGTGAGATAAACCCAAAAAGAGCCTCAATAAACCCCCTTCTGACCCCTCGCCGTGAATAAATGCTCATCATAGAAAAAAAAAACCCCAAACATTAAAATATGCTGATACAAGGAAATCTGTAGTCGGAGAGACAAGCTAATTTCACAGAATCAATGTGGAAACTACAATGCCAATACAGTTCATGAATCCAACTGCTTTGCACAACATAAAAGTTCAATGAAAAGCTTCAGCCCCATTTGATGTCCATGTCGACTTGAACGCGTCAAAAGCTAAAGGGGAAAGACACATCAAGCAACGGGGTCCGGCAAAACGTGTCATGTTTTGTAAGCAGAGACTGTTTGACAGGGCAAAAGAAAAAGTAAATCGGGCCCAACAGGAGTGTGCAAGAAAAACGTGGAATTAATCAACGAAGATTGAGGAGTCTGTCCCGACACTATCGGGCGATGAAGACCAACAAGAGTCAAGGTAATAGCGAGATTATTTACCTATATGAGATGAAAATGTGTGAATGAAGGTCACCATGTAGATCAGGTTCTAAGTTAGGATCTTCAAGATCACCGTGTCAAATATTATAAATTTCACAGAAGGAACTATGAATCATATTCATGCACTGCTCATTCATTCCGAAATAATGTTGACAGTAATCATGCTTCCAACAGAGAACACAGTGATGTGGGACATGCTGTCTAATATCGTTACTAGAAGAATATGCCGAAGAGAATTGTGTAATTTTTATATATAAGTGGACATGAACCAGATAACTATCTAATGTAAGATATTAGGATATAAATTATAATCAATTACGATCAATCAAATGTATGCACAATCAAGGAATATATGAAAAATCTCCTAGTATCTTTCAATTATCTCTAACACTACTGAAAGACAACGTAGATGATAAAAAGAAGAAAGACAGATGACAAGTACTATGCCACATATCATCGAAATTCAGTCTGGAACATGCTCACAAGTATCACCATCGATAGAAATAGTCGATACATCATATTCATACCATCAAATTTGAGGAAATATAGACATGTGGGAAGTCATGTCCTTTTATTAATATGCTTTATAACAGAATAATCGGTAACTATCTCATAATTTAATTAATCACACTTTATGATATCCCTTTACTTAATGAAGAATTAATTTAGTGTAATATCCATAAAATAATCCATTTAACATACGTAAGTATCGTGTGTCGTTAATTCAATGAAATACTAAATTTTGCATTTAATTTGTAAATAACTAACTTGATTTGCAATCCTCATGTAAGATTACAATTATTAGTAATATATACTAACATAGGGAAGGAATGAAATGGGGCATTCCTTACTCCTTAAGGTAATCTACTCTCATTGGATTCTCCAGTTAAAAAAGGGCAGGTCAACAGAATGGCAACTCCCTCAAAAGTAAGGATTGACTTGGGGGGTCAACTCACTTTCCCCGTCTCTCTCTCCCGCTCACGCCACCACGCCTCACCAACAAGACTTCCCCTGTTCTTTCGCTGTAAGAAAGCTAACAATCTCACACACTGCAATGCACTCGAAGATCACTGAAGCGGACAGCGACCCTCAAAGCTCTTCGCTCTTGGCGGTCCCCTCCGCATAGGCCCCATTCACTGGTGAGTTAGCCTCTTTCCTCGATCCCGGCTCTCTGCGGTTCTCTGTAGCTCTGCTTTTGTCGTCTCGTTTGAAGCTCGTCAGTTGGAGCTCTGGTTCATGAATTTCAATGATGCCTTTTGCGTCCATTGGAAACTCGAGTTTGGGTTTCGGTTGAGTGGGACTTGTGTGCGTGTGGTTGTGTTGTGGCTGAAGAAGTGAAGCAGTCTGCTGCCGTTGACGTGAAACGATGGCTCTGTTCTTCGTTTGTTTCTTTTGGGGGCTACGGATTTGGTTAGATTGTGCGACTTTGGCTAGCTTCCATGTGCTGGGACTTGGTTAAGTAACCTTAAAGGTTTAACTAGCGTAATTGCTGTGCAGCTAAAAGCTTGTATCGAGGAGTGTTTTCTGTTCTTTACTGTGGTCTCTCTTTCTGTCTCTCATGCTTGTCGGTTGTTCACTTTTCTTTTCATTACTCTTCTTTTTGCTGATGGATGTCTTGTCCTCTTTTTATCTTTGTTTTCCTTTTCTCTGCAGTGTTCATTGGAGATAGAGATTTCACTATTCACTTCAATCTATGGAGGAGCACGGTGGTTTGGAGAGCTTTGGAGTTACAGACAGTGGTGCCGCCTCATGCAATGATAGGCCATTGAACCATGTGAGTAATGGCAAAGAGAGCGAAAATCTAGGTGTTAAACTTTTGGCGGATTTGGAATCTTACTTGCAGGACATCGATGATAGACTTACGATTTCAAGAATGGTGAGCGATTCTGTTATCAAGGGCATGGCGCGTGCGGTGGAGCAAGAGGCTGAGGAGAAGATTGGCGAAAAACAGTCGGTGATAGCTGGACTGAAGGAAACATTGCGTGCATATCATACCACGGAGGACCAGGATAAGCTTTTGCATATTCCATCATCACCTTTGAATGAGGGGAATACCCAACAAGACTCATCTTTAGTCATCTCAAGCCTTCATAAAGACCGTGACGGAAATTCGGATTTTCTGAGGAGCCATATAAGTGAAGTGAAAGAGCAGCTAGTAGAACTCAAGAAAGAGGTAAACAACGTTAAAGATGGAAATCACTGCGGAAGGATTAATTCAGGCGATGAGTTGGTAGGGTTGGGTGGTATCTTGCTGGAGGAGGTGTCTGAAAGATTGATTGGTGTGGACAGTACGTTCGATGGTCTCCAGAGTATACTAGATTCTTTCTTCAGCCAGCTGAAAAATATGGTTCACATATCTAAGACGTCACTTCGCGAGATGCAGCAGGAGTGGGAACTAAGAGCAGAAATTGAGGCCATTGTGATAACCGACTACATCAGGAGCCTCCGCAGTGAGTTTGAGATGAAGCTTTGGGATCTTAACAGTTATTCTCGTGGTTGTGAAAACCTCAGTTCCCTGAAGAAGATAAAAGAAATAGCAGCTCCTCTACGTGAGGAACTGGTTGTGCTTTCTAATCTGTTGTCCGGTAATGATAATGGGCAGCTAATTTCTCAAGTGTCCTTGGAGGAGGGTAGTGGAAAGCATGATGAGCTGATAATCACTATGCCAGCACAACTAAAAGTTATGTCAAAAGATGAATTGATAGACTATTTCAAGATTAAGATGATCGAAATGAAAAGAGACCATGAGTCCAAGGTACAGGAAATGACCGAAAAGTGTTTTAGTCTGAAGCGAGAATACTCGAAGGAAAGAGGACCTTCATTGACCGTACGAAAGGACAAGGAAATTGAAGGATTGAAGAAAAAAATCCCTGAGGTAGTCTCGAAGTTAGATGACCTTTTGCTGGAGAGTAACAGCGTACCTCAATCTAATGGGGATGCTGGCAGTTTGGGCACTATGAGGGCGAGATTGGAAGATCTTCTGGATGAAAATCACCAGCTAAGAGGCATTCTTTCTGGTAAGAAAAAAGAGGTAAAGTGTCTTCTCTCACAAATTTGTGATGATGCAATGCAAGTATCTTCTTTTTCTTCAGCTGAGGCGAAAGTTGAAGCTTCCATTTCTGAAGAGGTATACAAATGTATTATCAAGGAGATGATGGTGAGCATGCACCATATTTCTGGCTATTTGTATAATCAGAAAAATATTAGGGAAGATGTTAATGGAATTGCTCATGTTGCTGAATGTTCGTGCCAATCTGAATTTGAGAATTTGAATACGGGGTCTGCTATTTTGCAAGGGTTGGATGGGATGATATTTGCAGAAATTTTGAAAGATGCTAAGGAGAAATTATGTCACTTGAATTTCTCGTATATTAATGAAATGAAGCTCCGAGTATCACTTGAATGGGAAGCAACGGAAAGAGAAAGATCACTGGAATCGAAAATTTCAGAGAATGAAAAGCTAAAGCAGGAGACAACACAGTTGGCAGTGTTGGTGGAAGAAAAGGAGAAATTAGCTCAGGAAACAGCTAGTAAATTGTCTATACAGATGAATCAATGCGAAATAATTTCTCAAGAGCTTGACCAATTGAGAGCCAAATCAAGTAGACAGCAAATCCTAATTGCAGAGATGAACAAAGAATCAGAACTCATGAAAGGTAACCTTGCTCAAGGACTTGACCAAATCAAAACATACGAAACGGGGTTGAACGATCTGAATGAGAAGTTAAATTCAGCAGTCAAAGAGTTGAGGAAAGCTAATGATGAGAAAGGGTTGCTTCTTGCGGTTACTCAAGAGAAGGAGAATGCTTTACTGCGGCTTGGAGTTAAAGAAAGAGAGAACTTGGAGCAGCTTGAGTCAACAACTGGAACTATCCATGAATTGCTGAAGAAAGTAGCTGACTTTGAACAGAGTATATTAGAAGACATTCAGAGGAAAAACATGAGGTACGTACTAAAATTCATCTACTTTATTGTTTACCGTTATGGCAGGTACAGTTCTTTAAGAAGCTGCTATAGAGGGCTTCATGTGGTTTATCTTGTTCCTTAGCAAAAATCTTGCAGCTTTCAGCGCATTTTCTAGATTATATCTAGTACTGTAGAATAACTACTCTTTATTATCCAACCTTATGTTACATTGGCTTGACTTGTAGGATTTACATTATTTACAAAATGTCTTGGGGAGAAAATTGAATAAGTTTGCGCAGCGATAGAAATTCTTTCTCTGGCTTTTGGTAGACAAAGGGAATGGAACAGTCAAGTTGATGATCCCTCAAATATTGCATAAGTGGGAGAGCAAGGCTGCTTTATTGTCTTTGGTACATTGAACTAGGCTCTGATAGTTTGATGGGAAGTTAACCTGGCACATCTATTGTCGGTATCGCCCATCACATCTCTGAGTAATCCTTTAGTGAATCAAACAAAGGACTGGTTTATCTTGAACGATTGGGAGTCATCTTTGCCAAAAGCTAAGGAAATCTTCTCTTGTAAATGATAAATAGTATCCCGAAAAAGTCGAAACGTGGAAGTGTCGTCTGGTAAAATATATTTTACAACCAAAAAAAAAAATCTGGTAAAATATTCTTCCCAGGACTCAAAATCTGAACTAGACATTAGGGAAACAATCTCGGGTGGTGAATTAGCTGTCTTATTGAGTTATGCATGATTGCTAATATTTATATATCTGGAAAAGTGAAAGCCACATCTCTTTTCAGCCCATATTTTGTCTTTGCTTTTCTTTTAGCATTTAGATGAACTGCATTTGGTTAAAGAGAGTTGACTGACCAAGCTGCTGTGCTGGATCAGTTATTTGGTGGAAGTATTCTAAATAGCTTTTAAGGCTGAATATAGGGCTCTTATAAGAAAGAACCCACATTCTCCAGAATTAGGATGAAAAACTTCCAGGAAAGATATTTTCCGGATTTTTCAGCGTTTTGTGCACGGAAATAAATTTGTTAAGGAAAACATTTTTTGTCAACGGAAAAAGCGCATTCAGAAGTGGAGAAAATATTATCCGCTTTTCAGAAAGCGAAAAACATTGCTCATATCTTCTTCACCTCACTTTCTTTCACCAAACACCATGACCTCTTTTTTTATTTTTTTTAAATCGAGTTTTTAATTTTTTTCTCTTTTTCTTTTCTGTTTTTTTCCTTTTCTTTCTTTTTCTTTTTGCTTCTTCTTCGGCCGACAACCGACCATAGGTGAGCTCGAGCCTCGCCCGAGGTCAGCCGAGGTCACCAGAGTCTCGCCGACCTCCGGCGACCTCACCGGAATTTGGCGAGCTTGAGCCTCGCCGGTCCGTGGCGAGGCTCAAGCTCGCCTATAGCCGATCGCCGGCTGGAAGCAAAAAGAAAAGGAAAGAAAAGGAAAAAAGAAAAGAGAAAATAATTAAAAATTGACTTTTTCTCGGTAATTTTTCCCAAAAAATCAAACTAGACACCAAACTGCTTAAATTATTTTCTAGCTCATTTTCAAATTTCAGTCGAGCACCAAAAAATATTATCATTTTCTTAATTTATTAAAACCTCACATTTTCCGTATAACGAGCAGAGCCTAAAAACGTGGCAATTTCCCGAGATCCCAGTGTTTTGATTTTCACACCAGAAGACACCCTAGGAACTTGTTCCATTGCTATCCCCGAGCTGGGGAACACATCTCCCACATTTGCTGGAGAAAGATGGAAACCTTCCCATAATGTATGGACAGGTTGCGGTCTAACAATAGTAATGGATAATGCGGTTGAGGGGCTTCCCGAAGAAACGCTCACCTCAGTTCCGTTGACTCCATCAGAAAAGGTGGGCTAGGGAAGTTCATCTTCAATCTGAAATACATTACCTTCGTTCCGAAGGGAAAAAACGGGAGATTACTCGAAAGACTATCTCATTCAATGGTTATTTTGGCAGAAAGAAGCTAACCGGGATCTCGCAATTAATTCAATACGAAAAATCTGAAGAAATAAATAAAGGACAATGAAGAACACCAGAGATTTATGTGATTCGATCCGAGTATCGGTATCTACGTTTACGGGGAGATCCCGTAATAAATAAATCATCATAATCAGAGAATCAAAATTGCAATCGCTCACTCACATGCTCGAGTGTTCCTCGTACCTAAATTATACCTAAACTCCAAGTGTTTATAAATAAGCAAATCATTTGATTGTGAAAACCTCGTCACGCAAAATTCACCGTATTCGCGTCCGTGCGTCCAGAAAACGAAGAACGTCTTGTCCTTTCTCTCCTCTTCGAGCGGCTCGTTTTCTTTGAAGAGACCTCACGCCGCCCTAATCCCTTCCTTGTTCTTCGTGCGGCTCCTTCACCAAGGCTAGAGAACCGAAACACTTTCTTCACCGGGCGGCACTTTCAAGAAAAAGCAAACCTAGTGTTTTTGTTTTTTTCTCTCGCTACTCCTTGGGTACACAAGCAAAATAGTTATAAATAGAATATGTGAGCCCCTTTTTGTCTTGTAGCGGTTGGTCCTTTTCACGATAAAAAGAAAACCCTTATGTCTAGAGAAGACAAGTGAGCAACAAGTTCATGGTTAAACTTGGAGACATGATCCGCGTTGAGCCGATCCATCCAGCATCTAACTTAGAAATCAACTCGTATTATATTGTTCCCTGATTTTTGGGACCGGGGATCGAGCCTATTGAGCCTGAGACTGAGGACTGAACTAGAATGTACTGTTCTCTAGCAAAGCTGCCTTTTGAACACAACATTAATCTTCTAAGTTGAAATCCTTTCGTCACACAAATATAGACTATTCTGCATTCTAATAAATTGGCAGGTGCAGTAACTCAGACATACTTCTGCATTCCAAACAGTGGTGCTTTTTCACCCTTGAACCCTGACCTCCCTGTCAATGAAATGTCCTTATTCTAACTTCAAGGCTCACCCGTTGTTGGGACTCATTCTGGATGCAACAATTTTCCATCTGCAGATCACAAATGTCTGTACTCTTCCTTTTTTATAACTTGAGCATGCAAGTGCGGTAGCTCTTGCTGACTGTTTAGCTAGGGAAACTATAGGGTTTCTCTTAATTTCTTCAACAACAAACCTGTTAAATACTTATTCAAAGTGGTTTACTTCACTATTTTATTCATTTTTAGCTTGTTTAACGCATAAGATTTGTGGTAGGCTGGTGTCTTGATCTGCAAGTTTTGTGGTGACTTTGGACTAAAGTTGTTTGTGTTTCGATTCTCTCTAGGTTGGGTACTGTGGGGTCCCAACTGAGTTCCCTTAGGCAGAAGGCTGTTGCAATTAGAAGAATGGGATCTATTCAGCAGCAGAGACTTGAAAGAAGATGTTCAGACCTCCAAAAAGCTGAAGCTGAGGTAAGCGAATCACAAAGCTAGTACTTTCAGTAAGCAAGACTTACCATTGCATTTTTACTTGACATGCAAGTCATTGTATGTTACACTGAAGATCGCCTTTAGTTGCACGTCTTGCTTTCATTACTGAAAACAGGTTAGTAATTAACTGACCTCTTTTCCTGGAAAATGCCAGAAATTAAGGGTGCGTTTAAATCTAGAGGAGCTTATCAAGTATTTGCTTTCATCGAGCATTTTCGGAGGATTCATTTTAATTTTCCACTTATATAGGAAACTTAGTCTGATATTTTCTTTGTTTGCCGATATTTTGCAGTTTCACATAGCTCTTTAATTGTGGCTGAAATTTTGAAAATAAATTTAGTGTGAAAAAATATCATCACTAGATCTCTGGTTGTGTTTGAGTGCCTGTCTTGCAATAGGTTTTTGGTTATTTACGTGTTTAATAATGAATTTGGACACTATTGGGCTTTCTTGTTCTTCGTTAAATTTCCTTAGATGAATGTCTTTCCTGCTTGTCCGGGCTTGAGCTCTCAGGGGCATTTGTTTTCTCATTCTCACTTTTAGAGTTGAAGGGCAAATTGATATGGGAGATTCAGCTGGGTGCATTATTAAGGGTGGAAATATATTGCATCTGATAGACATCACCAGTGGAGAAAGTTAAGAACGGTAATTAAATCCGCAGGTCGATCTCCTAGGAGACCAGGTGGATACACTTTCAAATCTCCTGGAGAAAATTTATATCGGTTTGGATCACTACTCTCCAATCTTGCAACATTATCCTGGAGTAAGTTGATTTTGCTCTTTGTCATCGCTGTATATGTTTTTAAATTTCTGTGGGATATAAAACATAGGTGGGATTTCATTTACATAGTATAAAGTTCATAATATCTGAAGTGTACAACTGGTAAAAGAAAACTTGTGGGCACATTTATCACTTAATCTGATGTTACTAAGAGGAATCATCACATATTCCAATCTGTCGTATTTTCCATGTGTAATAGATCTGATGTTACATAGGACAGGAATGTCAAAGGCTCTACATATGCATCTAGTGCAAGACATCTGCAGCACTGAAGATGCTAAAAGTCCTTGTCCAGGGAATTAAGATCGTCCTTGAATTTGCTCTTGTTGGGACAAAGGTGCTGGGCGAGCTTGAGCAGTTTGAGAATGTGTGGCTTGTGGAGGTGGGTTAGTAGGATTGGCAGGTGGATTCCTGGAGGAACCCAAACTAGGCTACGGGCAGGACGTGTTGCTCTATAGCAATATTTTTCCTTGTCTTGTAACAATCTTAGGGTCTGATTATTCATCATAGTATAAACTAGTCCTAATTTTTGTTACCGCAAAGGGCTTCTGAGCCAATGCCCGTCTGGCAAAATAAAGCCATCAAAAAACAACCTTCCAATATTAGCCCAACCATCCCATTCGCTAGCCTTACTCTTTGAAAAGAAAAAAAAAAGAGAGGAAAGATCATTTGATTGTGCTGCTGTCGTCTTTCCAATGAAAAGATTTCCTTTTTTTTCTCTGCTTGTAGGGGTAGTGTCATTCTATTTTGATTACGGACTTGGAGGTATTTTGTAAGTGAATTTGTGGGCGAGCGAACTATAAAGAAAAATGCTCTCAGAAAAATGATATGTCCATCTTCCAGGCAGTGTAAAGATTGTATTGACCTGCCATCTGACATATATACTTCAGATGGAATTATTAATCCTTCACTCGCTGGCTCTCCCTTGCTTCTTGCAGATTATGGAGGTCCTGAAGCTTGTGAGAAGAGAGTTGACTGGGGAATCTTTAAAGTTAACTTGACGTATTGTCTGATAAGTCGATGCTTCGAACAGAAGCTTATACTGATAAAACAGTACAGGTATGCATTCAAAGCTACATTAGTTCTTGTTAAATTGGGAATCTGGACGCTGAACCGTCTACAAGGTACCAAAAAAGTTCCTTAACAGCTGTTCTCTTGGATCTGAAGAGTAGTTCACTCCTCTGTATGGTTAGATTTTGAGCAATCTGTAGTCAATATACTTTGCCTCCTTGTTGTTTGCAGATCCCGTGTTCTGGTCTCCTTCTTCAGCATCTGCGTCTTTTGTCATTGTGGCAGTTGTGCAGCACCTCCAGTCAACAACTCGTCATGCTGCTGCAGACATGGATCTTTTCTGTGGATAGTATGCCTTCATTAGACGATTATAGGAAGATTATGATGTCATAGGACAAATGGCTTCTGAAGGAACAAGGCAAAATGTAGATGTCTTGCACAGACCCGTGTGATTTAAGGAAGATGCCAGCTGATTTTGATCTACAAAGGTGATGCACTTTTTTCAGATGTCGGGTAGTGTTCTATCCACGGAGCCAAATCTTCAGCTCCCGCTGTTTTCTTTCTTTTTTTGTTTTGTTCTACCACTTGCTTATACAGAGTTTTCATCTTTTCTTTTCCTGATGCGGTGAAGGAAAACGTAGATTAGATAGCTCCTATTCTGGTGGTGAATGACTTAGGCAAAAGTTCAAGCTTGGCACATATATCAAATTACATCTGCAGCTACTCCATATTGTAATAATGAATTACCATATTGCCAAATCTTTCCAAAACTATCCCCAATCTCTCCACCTATCCACACACAAGAAAATAGTAATAAACCCTCAACACGCTGTGTTTTTATTTTGTTTCTGGTTAATGTGTTTCCTTCTTCTAAACCCAAATAAAGGAAAAGCGATATGCTCGGCGATTCCATTTTACTTGGGCAGGATTGAAACTGAATATAACCTGAGATTCCAACGAGCAATGTACAAAGATTTCATTAAACTATACTAAATGTTAGATCAGCATAAGAACGATTGCAAAAGTTTGGTATTCAAGAAATCAAAACATTCACGATCCTGTTTGTGTACTCAACTGATTCTGCCCTTGCAAGAAAGGCGTTGTAGTATAAAAGTTTTCTCTTGGAAGCAATGCTTTTCATCGGACAGTGACTCAGCGTAGAAATTCTTGAGACAGTATCCTTCAAGTAAATCAACAAGGTACATGATAAATGTGCTAGCTTCGGTGTAAATAGTAAATACTGAGATGCAATATTGTCGAATTTTTGCCTATCGCCAGCGGTGAGTTTTCATTTGGGCAAGGAACCTATCGGAAAGGAGGCGAAGAACATTTCGGAACAAGCTGGACCTATTGTCGCGATCCTGGCAAGTGGCCTCGGTGCAAGAACTGTGCAGCGGCGGGTACTATTACGTTCATTCGAGTAGCACACTAGCCTATTCGAGCAGACAAACGCCCTATGAGTCGCGGGCTCATGCACAATCAAGTGATTAGGATTCGGGATTATTTGTAGGAAATCTAGAATGCGATAAGCACGCGAAGAAAGAGGTCTACTCATGCATTGACCATGTTCACCAACTAGTGTTCTCCCTAATCGGCCACAGGCAGCACGTCCTACACAAGGTTGGCCCGAGCACGTCAAGCACGGGACACCAGTCTCCTCAACTTTTACAGAGAACAGCCCCATTGCACAACATCATTACCTGCAAGAACTGCCAGTAAATGGTTTCGGTAAGAGAAATCACGACGGAAAATAAGCTCTACTTTAAGCACCAAGTCCGCCGACGTAATGGTGTCCCTAGCTCAAACCTTAGTTAGCATAGAACTCGTTATTTGAGCACGAGAGCAAATGAAGACGCTTGTACATTTTACTCGCTTGGTCGTTTCTATTTCCATCTTCTTTTTCCTTGTTTGGGCGAGAAATAAGCAACTCCATCGAGTCGGACTCGCAACACATTCCACCTAACCACCCTTTCACCGGCGACATAAAAAAACTAAACCAACACGCTTCTCATCACTATTCGGGAAAAAGAGAATGAGCAAGAGAATGAAAAGAAACATGCTATACTGTAACCGGGAAAAATTATCCATAAAGTCATAAACTATTACACTTTTGCCAATTCAGCCCTAAACGTTTTAAATATGCCAATTTAGTCCTAACATTTACACTTTTTGTCAATTGAGTCCTAAACCTTTACACTTCTTATCAATTGAGTCCATCCGACCAATTTTGGTCGGCAATCGCTAACGTGGATGCTGGCCGGTCATGTGGCGCTAACATGGACATTTTTTAAATAATATTTTAATAATTTTCTGATTTTTTATGATTTTTTTCTTTTTTTTTCCTTTTCTCTATTATTTTGGGCGATTTTGGAGTTGGCTAGCGAGGGTGGTCGGCTGACCCTCGCCAGCCACAAGCAAGGGCTGTGACACCCTCAACGGCCAAAGTGAGGGCGCGCAAGCCCTCGCCCAGATTCAGCAAGGGTCGTCGGCCCTCGCCGGCCCTAGGCGAGGGCATGGGGCCGCCATGTGTCTCTCCTAGGACCGGTGAGGGCTACCAAGCCCTCGCCTAGCCCGACGCCCTCGCCAGATCTAGGTAGTCATGGCCACGGTTCAGGAACCGGCGGTTCCGGTTCATGGCCATGTATGAACCGAAACCGCAAGGGGGCAGTTTCGGTTCCGGTTCGGAACCGGCGGTTCCGGGCCGGTTCCGGTTCCAATTCCGGTTCTGGCCCGTTTCGGTTCGAGGGGGAGGAGGAGAAAAGGGGAGGAGGAGGGGGCGTTGGCTGCGGCCATGGGCGAGGGCGACGGCAGCGACGGCGGCGGAGGTCAGATCTAGGAAGACGGGGGGCGGGCGGAGGAGAAAAGGGGAGGACCGGCACAGGGGAGAGGGGGGAAGAAGGGACCGACCATGACGAGGACCTTGCTGTCGGTCCGCGAGAGGAGGTTGGAGGCGAGGCCCGAGACGCAGGCGGTGCTGTACACGATCAACACGGTGGCGTCCGCGGTGGCGAGGGGCTGGCCGGTGAGGGAGCTGAAGAGGACGAAGACGGCGTGAACCACCGATAGGTTCAGCGCGGAGGAGTTACCGGGGAAATGGGTCACGAGCTTGACGCCGATGCAGGGGAGGGAAGGGTGGGAGGACCAAGATGGCATGAGGAGGAGGGAGGCGGAGGGGGCGGCGGCGGCAGAGAGGGGGTGGAGTGGCGGAGAGGGGTGTGGACGGTGGAGGAGAGGGTGGAGGCGTGGAGCGGAAGATTGGTGGGAGAGGACAGAGGAGGGCGTGGAGTACTGGGGGTGGGTGGGGGTGGGGCCCTGCTGCACTGCAGTCTGCAGGTGCATGCAGGGTTTTTTTTTTTTTTTTCGAACCGGGCCCAGAGGCGGTTCCGGGCCGGTTTCGAACCGCGGGCCCGCTCAACGGGCCAGGCCCGGGTTTGACTGGGCCGATTCCGAGCCGAAACCGGCCCGTAGCCATGATTAGATGTGGGTGAGGGCTCGCGCACCCTCGCCTAGAGCCGGCAAGGGCGTCACATCCCTCGCCTAGAAATGGCAAGGGTCGGCCGGTCACCTTCGCCGGACAACTCTAAAACCCAAACAAATAAAAACAGAGATAAGGAAAAAAGAAAAAAACCATAAAAAAATTCAAAATATTATTTAAAAATGTCATCATTAGCGCCACA